>VOPJ01004382.1:0-23741 GCA_014673585.1 Semibalanus balanoides
AGGCAGCACTTCATTAATGCTTGTCGCAGGACCTGACATCCGAAATCCTTTGCAATTTGCAATTTTAGCATGCAATTTTAGAAGAATAAAAATTGTGCTTAAGCACTCATCACCTGTTCATACTCCACAGCCTTCACTTCCACCGCATTGTCCTTCCCGAATCAAACAGCTGAAGTGTCCGTTGTCTATCATGTCGGCCTTGAAGACCAATTTCCAATTAACTCTTCCCGTCGCTGACGTGACACAAGTTCTAAGCCAACTGGACTCTGAGTGATAATCTCAGATTGATGTCGACAGTTAATTATGACCACGTCTACTGTCACTGTGACGCTTGTACATAAATCGGTTTTGTATAAGCGTATTATTGTGCTTTAAAATATATGCTCCCGCTTAAAACAAATACTTTCCCTTAATGCAGTTCAATCAACAACTAAATAGCACGGGCAATCCTCCCAGGCCACAAGATAAATCACTGTTGTCATTTCCTATTGCGACTGTCATTTACAGCTTGTGCTTACTGCCAGCCAGGCCTATCCACTCATTTACTATCCTCAGGCCTCACCTAATCACATCCAGAAAATACTGCCACCAAACACCAAACCCAACATGAAAACTTTCCCAGTATGGGATTTAAATGTGAGTTCATGTGATTTTCTTTATCGCAATGGAAGGACAACATATCTAACAAAATGTGTGATATTCAAACTTCGTTTCCTGTCGAATGCCCACCCTAATTAGTGTTGTCTCCGGCCCGCATCAATGATCACGATGGTATTTAAAGGGAAATAATCACCTTTCATTGTTGTAGGGATCAATCTTTTTGGCCTCCGTAATGGTATAGCAAAGATTTAATTTAAATTTAAGAATTAAATACAATTAATCCCTCATTCAATGCTGTAAGTTTTTACAAAACTAAAATAAAGTTACATATACTTCTTCGAAACTCATGAGCAGGTTTGCCCATCACTATTGAAGCGCGCCATATATGGCGCCGTCTTTCCAACTGTCGACGCGGACAATGGGGGCAGGAACACCGATTGCAAACAAATCGCGACACTAAAATAATATTTAGTTCCCAAGTTAATTTTTCAAATTGAATTGCCAAGTGTTGGAATGTTTGTCGAAGCTATTTTTGAAAAAAGATGCGATGAGATAATAACCAAGAGTCTTGTTCACAGCCAAGACAAAGTTAAATAGAGCTTTTTTAATACGGAAAATTATGAAACATTTCAAAACCAGTCCCGCTCTGCCGCCTAGGGACCCCAGTCTAACTATAATCTTGGTTCCATCTTGTTATTCAATGCTATCAAATTATAGGATCGCGGTAAATTTACGAACAGCAGATTCAAACTATATTTTCCACTCCCTTGCGTAAGAAAAACAATACGGGAAAAGCCCGCAGTTTATTGAGACTCCACACAGTACTGCAAGCACCGGCAATACCGTCATGAAAGCGTGAACGACTTATCAACTTTAACTTGAAATAGCTCTTGAGAAATGTTTTCATGCAAAACGTGATGCAATTTACATTATATTTTGGTCTCATCTGTCGATTTCAAGTGTTAACTCCATTTTTGTGAAAAAAGGTGATCATTTCCCTTTAATGTTCATCACATATTAACATCGTGAAATGAACACTGAACAATGACGTTTCACATCTCCTACCCTCCTAACCAATCTGTGAATTAGTATATTCTAGCCATGTCCGCTATTCTTAATTTAATTTCACTGCATATTCAAACCCTTTATAGGTCTGGGAGACGTAACACTTGCAAAAATAAATTGACAGAAATTAGTGGAAATTGTTTTATTTTTGTTTTGCATTGTCAGATGTTGATCAATATCAGGAAACGTTGTGTTTGGTGCAAGACCTAACAGCCTAGCCCAAAAGCCCTGTGTTAACATGATTAAAGGGTAAAATGCTACAAAAACAGAAACAAATGGAACTGAGGATGGATTTACTTTGTATTTGGGGGGGATGGGCGTCTGTATGAATTTGACAGCGTACGTACTACATGTGGGTGCGCCTGCCATACCAAAAACGTTAACAAATAATGGATTAATGCCAGTTTTCCCCGTTCATCAGTAGCCTGCCAGTATACTAACATAAAGCCTGATAATTGACAGATATCGTAAGGGAGCGTCACAGACTCTAGCCTTCAAGTTATGAGAGATAAATCATTCCAATATTATGATCGATCATCCCAGAGATAAGACATTTATAGCGTAGAGAACATTTTGGTGAGGCACTGGCTATATACAAATAAACAAGGTCACTCACCAAAATGAGTAATCTTTAGACAAAATGAAATATTGCTGGGGATTGTAAGCTCCAATAAATATCAACAGTAGCCAATCAAGCATGGTTTAACATGCTGAAAGTGAAAAATAACGGCAGAAAATAGCATAAATCCTGGAGGGTATCCTGTAGGCTGCACAGTGCACGTTCTGGATGGAGTGGTTAATTTCGGTAACATTTTGGGCAGCATCTTGTAAACAATCAGGCACAAGGCAGTCCGCGTATTTATTCGCAATGGTGGTGCACAATATATGAAAAACGGAATAGTGGTGGACGGTAACATAGTAAGACGTGTTACCCCCTGTCCGCACGACTCTCAGGAGTCCGCAGGACATATTTGGTCTGGGGACAAACTTGCATCTCAGCTGGAGTATGGGGGGCAGGGAACACCGATTGCCATCGGGACCCAATAGGTTCGTCTCATAACGGTGTAAGTTGAGTCCGTTGATTGAACCTTTCACAACTCTGCTATATGGTTAATCAAATTATCGTATCTTATACACCGCTTTCAAGTAACATTCAAGCGATTTTTTATGTCAAAACAACTAATCCGCCTTCTGACAGAACGTACGTGAACGACCCAAAAGCATCATGAGCTGAGTCCATACGCAGACGCTCCCCAGTCCGGTGTCTCCAACACAGCCGCGCTAGATGGTTCACGCTAATATCAACCTCACTCCATTTTATGAGTACCACATGTCAATTGTGTGACGTCAAAGGAGGAAAAGTGAACAGCTGCTACCGCATACCTACATATGCGCCGCACTGCCACACCGTCACAGCCAGAAATGTAAATACTGAAACCTTGTTTGTTTATTGGGGCTTAAGGGCGCGCCGACACCTTAGGTCAATTTGCACCCAACTGAAACCTTGTAACACGATTATGTAAAAAAGTTCCCTAAAAAACATCACATAATAGTATGCATTTTTGTCAGCTTCCAAAATCACCAGATCTAACGAATTTGACAAATTCATACTTTGCATGTGCTATTTCAGCAACATACTTCCACCCGTTTTCATAACCATGTGGCACGTTCCGTAGTCATCCCTATAGAATCCCCTTCATGCCTCACAGCAACTTCCCACCCCAACCAAACCGGAGTACACGTAGTGGACGACCTCGTACCGTATACTGCATCGCTCGTCTACCGACCACCCGACCTCGCCCCAATCAGCGCGGCGCGCGGCGCCCTCCGTTTGACCTGCAGCAGCGCGCCACGCCACTGATAGCAGCTGTGTGTGTATGCCGACTGCCGAGTTAGGCGGGCCGCGTGCCACGTGGCGCAGGCTGCTGATCGTGTAGTCACAGCCGACACCACAGCTGGTGTTTGCCGCTGAGTCAGAGCGTGTTGTTGAGTCCGTGTCGTGACCTGTCCGCACGTGCGGGCGGCATGTGCCGACGACACCAAGGGACGCCAACAACAGACTGTCCCCACGTGCCGATACCAAGTGAAGCGAATGACAGGGCAGTATGGCCTAGGCTTTCAACTAGTCACGACTGTCATATTTGGTCTACGCATAATCATAATGCATATTGAGAGAAAATGATGAGCGTTTCCGGGAAAATTGGTCTGCTTGATAAAAATAAGGATGATATAGGACTATCTCCAGCCATCAGCGGGGTGCTTAAGTTGCAGGTTGGAGACAATGTTTGGACCCAAAGGCCGCCAAAGATCCGTAGAAAGCACAGACATCACAGAAAACAACACAAAATATTTGGTATTTGCCGAAATCTTCCTGAAATTCCCTGTACCTGGTGTGATGCCCGGATCACATGTGTATTGTCCCATCTTTGAGGGCTGTATATTGTCTCTAACAGTATACTGCAGTGTAATCGCAAATATTTGTACGGTACACTGCTTTCATGACGAAATATCCGATGGTTTACGCTTCCTAGTTTACGGTTCAAGCTTGGTTTATTGCTTATTTGTTAGGGAGATCACCCGAACGCATTTGAAATAAAGTAGGTGATCACGTGGTGGAACAACTCACTTTCTGCATAAGCTCTACACTAATTTGAGTTATCTACGTTTTCACTTGTACGAGGCACGCCAGCACGACATGATAAACCACATTAAGCAATCGGCCGTATCAAAGTCCGTACGAACTTCCCTACGAGTGCAGGGACGTAGGAACGTCACACAAAGTGTGGGGAGGGGGCAGTCCGCAGCGCAACTTTGATCTTGTCTTGAGAGAAACCCAAGTCCCAACCCCCTACGGAAAAATGGACTTGCATATTTGCGTTCTTCTCTTCTTGGCGAACCTTTTGCTATCAAACACTTTTCGTACCATCTGAAGTACAACATTCTGGCAGCAAAATTGACCGAAAAGTGAAGGAGACATGCCCCCCCCCTGTCCCTACGCCTATGTCTGAGTGACATTATTGGCATAGGCAATAGGCATACTTGTACAATGTAGGTACATGCACATACATTCACAAACCACAAATGTGTTAGAATTAGCTTGCTTTCAAATGTTAACATTTCTACTGTCAGTTATCATTATTTGTGTACGTACAGTCGTAGCAATCATAATTATTGTATGGTGCCAGGGCCAGGGATTCGTACATTATAGGCATTCTCTTTCCTGCTGCTTGCTAGTTACCATCGCATCTTTCTCGCAATGGATGTCCTATTTCAGAGGAAGCTTAAAGGGAGTGTGCCTACTCTTTTGAAACGTCAAAATATTATATTTTTATACGGTAAGAAGCTTTTGCTTTTGATTAATTTGGTTACGATAAAAATTCACGTCTGGAGCCCCTTAGTTGAATTTTTATTTATATTCTGGTTTGGCATTTGTTTTGTTTCAAAACTTCAAAAACCGAATCGTCACTATAAACAAGTAAGCGAAATGTTACTATAATGGCGCAAGCTGCCAGAGCTAACATATATGCTAGCGTTGTAAATTTAAGAGCATGCTTCTAGTGCGAAAGCTCTCTGGCGAACTATTGATAATTAATCTA
The DNA here is from genome assembly GCA_014673585.1 of Semibalanus balanoides. Lineage (NCBI taxonomy): Eukaryota > Metazoa > Arthropoda > Thecostraca > Balanomorpha > Balanidae > Semibalanus > Semibalanus balanoides. The sequence continues at coordinate 5,262 of VOPJ01004382.1, forward strand.
TCGCCGCCAGTATGGTGATTGGCGACTTTGGAATTAACTCAGCAACTAAAGTGATTCTGGGGAAATGGAAGCACGTGCTAAATTCAGAAAAAAATAATGTTCTACAAAGACTAGTGTTCAACAACTCCACATGACCAAATGTGATTTAGGCACACTCCCTTTAAAGGAGCCCTCGGGGCCATCATCGTACACTCCAAATCCCTGGGACTTATGCAACGAGACGAGCTACCGGCCGGGTTAAAGTGATTAATGATAGGCCTAAATTGACCATCTGCCACATGTAATATTCAGCAGTGAAAAAAATGGTGGGTATCATTCACAAATCGACCATGGTAATTGGTAATACAGAATGAAACACAATCTCTATTGGCATTTAAGAATCGTATGCAGAGTTGGTGCTATGTAATTGCATTAATAAGCATAAGTAATGCTATACAAGAACAATTAAGCATTTCATAGAAAATATATTTATTCGAAAAACTAAAATATCAACGGGGAACATAATACAGACAAGTGTAACAATCTTATTGCATTTAGAATCGTATGCAGAGTTGGAGCTTTGTATTGCGTTAATTAGAATAGTAATGCTATATTGCAAGAATAATTAACATTTCATAGAAAATCTATTTATCGAAAAACGTAAATATCAACGGGAACATCTAGGTCCACAAATCTTCTGATCCTTTCTCGTTGTCCTCATGCGGAGACTCGCCTCATGTCTTAGCCCCCCTTAAGAAAATGTGCCGATAATATAATACATAATTAGCTTCTTGGTGATACTTCGGAAACGATTCAAACATTCTGCGACACATTGTCGCCAGAATTATCCGCATTAACATCACATAGTGAACAATGGCGGATCCAGAACGTGGGCATGGGAGTGCTAAATTTTAAACAGTTTCATCAAATTTGACAAACTCATCGGATTTGTCTTCCTTGTACCTTACTGAACGGTTTAAAGCAAATATGTCTTTGTAAAAATTTATTAGATTTCCCTCTACAGTGAAAAATATGTCAAACTTCGCCGATTTCAGACGATATGGGGGGGGCCTAAAGCCCCTACCACCCCCCTCTGGATCCACTTATGATCGTGAAAGGTATGTGATCGACTTTGTGCGAGGCTTGAACATTGTATACAGATAACGGTAGCTCCGTTTGACGCGATGAGTTGACTCTAAACACGACTGACCTTGGTCGGGGTCTGATCCGGCTCCGGCTCGGCATCCTCCCAATCGGAGCTGAGGTCATCGCTGGACGCCTCCCCGTACTCCATCGTAGATCCGATCGTCAGCTGCCGACCGTAGTCCTCGTACCCCGTCCTTGCGTCGGACATATCTCGGCCCAGTCTTATCTCCCAGTCCTAAACAGACCTCTCACGCTCACGGACACACACGCCTCCACACCACCTACGCAGCAGGACCGCGACACCACCACTGACAACCGCACGTGTTCAGCACACGACCCGTGCGCCGAAACGATTGATAACGGAGCCGACACAGGCACTAACGCTGTACGTTACCTAGCGGTGCACCGCTCACTCCACTCGACTCGACGAACTAACTTGGCGCACGCCGCTGGCACGAGCGGTAATGAGTTCGACGCCTCCCGTTTGCTCGTAATCACAGACCGTCACGGCCCACAGCTCAGCGCGACGCGACGTCCGCGACGCCACAGGAGGAGCACGCGGGAGGAGCCGCCCCGAATCCCACAGGTTGAAGCCCGCCGAGTTGCGCGCGCAACGCAGACTGCTGATGTCCGTACAGTCTCTGACACGGGCGCAACGAGGAGCGCGCGGTGAATGGTACAGTCTCTGTGTGGTGGAGCGCGGTGGGCGGGCACGAGTCAAGGGACCGACTGCCTTATACGGCGTTGCGGCGGGCTCGCTGCTATCATGATAACGTTTTGATGCGGATTGTTTGTGGAAGGTTTAGTAGTTTGTCCTATCAGCAGTGTAATAATCAGCTGATGGTTGATGTAGGGTGAGTTGCGCAAGGCGCAAACCATGTGTCATACGAGTAAATAGCGCATTCATTGGTGGTGGTGTGCAAAAGTAAACGGAAAACGCGAAGAAGCTTTATTGATTATTGGCTTGATTGGGAAGCTTTAATGCGCTCTTCTGGGGTGTAGTTTCATATTCAGTTGAGGGGAATTCAGCCCCCACTCCCAACTTGGCTTCAGTCCCCACCAGCTTGGACGAAAAGGTGGGTCAAATCTGGAGATAAACCTGTGATTTTGAGGATTATAATGGTAGTTGGTACTTCAAGCGATTTTTTCCCAGCTCAGCCCCCACCCCAAAACACTATTCTGGAGAAGCTACGTCCCTGGCCCACTTGTAACATGTGCGTAAGTTTCGTCGTTTCACAAACCTAAATGCATTATGCTAATCTGAAGAAACGTTAACAAAGAAGGCACAGTACCTTGGCTTGTCTTTTTGCGCTTCGATTAACAATGCACACAATTACAAAATAATAATTTAACCCTCGCGAGTGCCAGGGGGATGCCACCCCCTAGGTTTTTCAGAAATAATTTGCGTAGTTATCAACCGATTGCGATGAAACCTTCAGTACACTACTTTTTATAAATTTGACATATACTCTGACAATGGGGTGGGAGACAGGTAGTGGGTTTTCACGCCTAAAAAAGTTCACATTATTTTTATCGTTTTTTGCAATATACTTCATACACATATCTTAGACCGCCTTTCGTTATAAAACTTTGCCCTAACTTGCGAATCGTATTTTTTACATTCTTGATGTATTTTCGTGATGATACGAAAACAGCTCGGAAGCGAATAAATGCCGATTCCCGAAAGAAGCGCCCTGTTTAAATGTTCACGTGCCGCATACTCTAGTCTGCAGGCATAGTGGATTAACGTTTTTACCGCCGCGCAGAAGATGTCGCATCAGCGCCATTTTCGGTCATAATTTCGGTGTGTTTTCGCGAGGTTTTAACTACAAGGACATGAGCTTAATTGGTTTTGTTTTTAATCATTTCTGAGCTCATTTCTAATTTGTAATAACTTCTGTTTAAATTTACATGATGACAAATTATGCTTGTTTTTATGGACCCAAAACATTTGTACCTTATAAAATTGTCCCCAACCCCATTGTCAACTTCTACATAAATTAAGTTTAACCCTTGTTTGAGACTTGGCATAATTCATAGATATAACGATACAAATGACTTAGAGTATCAAAATTCAAAAAATATTCGGGAACAATTGTCCATATTTCGGCACACACTTCATCAGGTGACTGAGAGGATGACAAGTGGCAGTTGTTTGGGTGCATATGTGCAAAATAATAAGAAAAAATGTTTGCTAGAAATTCAACGTGATGCAACATCATTTTGCATACAGAGCAACATTCCAGAGAGATATTTGGCCCGTAAAAGTTTATTTTATTGTGTACAAGCAGCTTGATGTCAATGTGCGTCATTTCGCAATAATATTGCTTGCATCCCTAGGTGGAAAGCCTGTTATTTCAAAATTTACGGGAAACAGAATAAATGATACTAAAGACGCTTCGTTCTATGACTTATGGTGTTGGGTCACAACCAAACTACTCAGAATTCGTGGAGGGAATTTTATGCGTGTAATGTCCACAGCACAAAGCGCCATTTAATAAACTCCTACGAGCGACACTCGCTTCCGCACGCACGGCTCCGTTCTCGGCAGGGCGCACAGCTCTGCCCTCACCGAGCGCGGTACACACAGCCTGCTACGGTCTTCCCTGCCCGCAGGCATGGTCCGCATCACTCCGCATGCAGTTCCCACGACTGTTTTGTTTGCTTCCTGGTCTGGAGTACTTTTCTTAAACACTATAGCACTGGTAAGTTAGCTCACAAGCAGAAAGCTGTTATTTAGTGGGCTAAAATACCAGATGCTGCCCTTATGAAACCTGCCCCAGAAACTTACTTGCAAAATGCGAGCCGTGCATATGCTGTTCTTGAAATAGTATCTGTGGATCAGAGCTTGTATGGAAAGAGCATCTAGATTCATTACTTAAGATCCGTGATGGCTGTAGCATCCGATATAAAATGCTTTGAGCTGCCGTCAGATTTTGATTTGGTCACAGGTAGAATTCACAATTTTAAGTTTTTGTCGTTTTGTTATCATGTACTAGATGGCTATGATGTTCTATGGAGCGGCTTATCTTCTATGAGATGCGCATAAACATGTGCTTTTTGATTCGACGCAATTAGACGTGATGCTTGCATTCGCGTTTGGAACTCTATTTTACAAATTCAATGTGTCCCCGAACTGCTAACCAACTACCACAGGTATCATTGCGCCTGAACTATTGCTAAATTGCGTCACGACCAATCAGAGAGCAGAATTGCTAATTACGTAAATATACTTAATTATTTAAAATCCTGATAATTCAGGGGAATTTATATTAAATTGACTATCAATAAAATATTTTAAAATAAATTGCGTTCAATCAAATACATAAAAAACAGGGGGTTAGGTAACCTGCAACTTGTCCATTCCCCAGTCAAAATCAACGCACAAGATATCGCGAACGTGTTGCATATTTTACAAGCACTTTGAAGTCGTTAATCTTCTGAAAAATACTAATAATGCTAATGATAATAATAAGGCTACTAATCTATACAAGATATATATATATGTATATATATATATATATAATACACTGTGCATTTTATACTATACACTATATATAAATAGACAATTTATACTATATACTCTATATACACATTACACTATAAACACTATACACTATATACACTATAGAATAATACATCATATAATCACAACTTATCACCACAAGCACAACAGAAGTTCTAAATAATCTGAAACAAGACATCAAATCCGCTAATAGCTTTGTCCGAAGACAAGCAAATTTCACAAGGCTATCAATTAATACAAGTATGCAATACATTAATTTAAATACCCCGGTGCGAATAGATAAATTACACTCAGAGTAGAGTAGAGGTCCATGTTATGTCAGTGCCAGACTGCTTACTAGCTCAAAAGCGGCCAGCTCGCTACATTTTTTTAGAGGTTCAGTACAGGCCGATTTTGAGGTCTCGATTATCAACATTGGGTTTCTTGTTATCATTTACGTTCAACATGGCCATGGCAATTACATAACACTTTCACTGTTATCGGAACTTCAGGAAGGACATCATAACCATGCTGGGATCGAAAGTGAAGCCCAACAGGATTGTTGATGTCCCTCCTGAACACGGCGCGGCGGTGGTCAAAGAATCTTGAATATGGTGGTCTTGAATATTTTTTTAATTTTGAGACTCAAGTCATTTGTAACGTTATATCTGTCAACTTCTACACCTAATGACCCGTGATCTGACCTATGGCAGGAACGTAGCCAGGATTTTTCTCAGAGGGGAGGGCACGTCGGGAACAAGCCCAATTTTGCTCCTGAGCCATATGCTGCTGAATGAGGGGGGGGTTGTTCGTACTAGGTTATAATTAATAACTGTAGTGTGGCATTTATTTTGCTCAGGGTGTAGGCATGGCCGCCCTGGCTCCCCTTTGGCTCGTCCCATGAACCTTTAATGTCAGACTTAGCTATTACTAGGTAATGTAAGGCATAACTTGGCGATCCCGAGTAATGTATCTAGATCGCTTGTAAACTTGTGCCGGCTTCGAGTGTATTTGCTCATTGCTGTTCGGGCATATCTAGCTCAGGTGTTACCAGGTGTCATTTTATGTGTTTGCTTCACGGGAGTATCGAGACCTCCGTAATAGGGCGGAGAAGGTAAGGGTTTTGGGGATCTCAAAGCACATATATGCAAGCAATGCTCAGATAAAAAGGCTGTGATATAACTAACATCAACACAAGCAGCTAGTCTTACTGGATAGAACAAATTGCAAATCATTTTCTGCTTCTCAGTAGCCGCTCATGTCTGTCAAGCTAGTATGAATACCTGTTTTAGAGGGGGGCGAGGGACACACTCTGTTTAAATAAGGAGGTATCTCAGCTCACTATAGTACCAATTGATGCAAGTGCTTTCGTGTTACATTCTGAGAGGGAAGCACCGGTTCCCAGTTTTGCAGAAAGTCAAAGTGGGTCAAATCCAAGAGCGTGTTGGCGGTAGAATGGGTGAAGGAATACAGAGGTCTTCTCAGACAGTCTATTATCATCAATATTGTAGGAGGGTTTTGATACAAAAATGAACATGTCTCCCACTAGGCAGATCTAAGAACAGCAAGATAGCGGATGATCTGAATGTTTCCATCTAAACGGTACTCAAGTATCGGACTACATCACTGTATTCCACAGGCACTATAAAATAAATTCAAGGAATGTTTCTACATATAAAGCTCTATTGTACTTCAAAACTTGGTCTCGAGATCGTAATCACTGAAAAACCTGTCTCTTCAAATATTAGTCTTATGTATATTGGTTATTTTTTTAGGAAAAGGTAAACAGCTCTATTACTGGTCCACCAACAAAAATAAAAATAAAAATTGAACTATGGATACACCAGATAACCTATCCCCTAGTTGAATCTTAATAAATACCAACCAAACTGTAAAACTCACTTAAAGAACAACTAATAGTCCGATCTTAAAAAAAACATAGATTGAAAAAGCAGCATAAATAACTACTTAAGACGCATTTAAAATAATAAAACATGACACCCACCACCTCACATACGCCGCAAATGACTCACTAAGGTAGTAGACTAACGATTGTAATAGTCCGTTTTACGCTTACGGTTCTCAGATTCATTTTCATCAAACTGCCTGCAAACGGGTTTTCCGGGAGTGCAGGCGTTAATAGGGAAATCAGGTTTTTCATGGAAGTCCGGCCAAAAAACTTTACAGGGAGAATGGGAGTGCACATATCAAAACGTTTGCCTTTTCGACAGGGAATCAATGCCAAAAGAACCATGAGGTCTCAAGTGTGGATGCATGCACCATTCAGTGAAATAGGAGCAAAATTAATCAGCCGCCTTAAAAACACTCATTTCAACTTTTTTTCCTCAATTCATCACTTTTTGATCATTTCACGTTGGAGCCTAAGCAACTCGATCTTACACGCTTACCAATACTTGCTTATGTGTACGTCTTACTGTTTCATCTACACGACGCCACACATTAAAATAAATCGAGCGTGAGGATCCCGCGTCTCGTCTTATTTCAAGCAACCTCTATTTTCAGACACTCGTGTTCACGTGACATCCGTAGGCAATGTAAGTGGGCGCGAATATACATGTTGCGGTGCGCTGGTTTGCTTATGAACATCAACTGGTGCATCGAAAACAAATATTTCCATCTCATATATGGTACTCTTCGCTTTTGGTCTCCCGTTTCCATAGAAAGACTGAATATCGGTCCTTGGAAAACCTTTTGGAAGATTCTTAACTAGAACTTTTAAGGCTACCACCTTATAATATTCACATGCGTCATAGAAGAATAAACATAACCCTGGGTGGAGAATTCGGTTCAACTAACTTTGCCATGAGGTACCAGAGACGTCATCAATGCTCGATGCTCGCTAACGCCATGGATGAGGTATCTTTCTCCATTCACATAGGTAAACGCTGCACAATCAACTCACAAGAGAGGTGGAGAAATAATTTAGGTTAAAGGGGTAAAATTTGTTGCTGAGGCGATGTTCGCTTGCTCTTATGTATTAAGTTGTTATTTTATAAAATTTAGTTGTAAATGAGTGCTTATAATTGGTGGACCTCTCATTAGCGTGAGATCACCCCTCCAAAGCATTATTCCATTTTAACAACATCAGTGTTCTTCTAATTTCACCGTTTTACAGCTTCCGGACGAGTGGATATTTGCAATCTGAGTTCACTGCACTAACAATTAAATACCTGACAACAGACAATCCTTTTCACCATTCAGGCTCACGGACAATTTTATAAATCCTCATGCATTCAAATCTTTTGTATAGTAGTTAGTTGACTGGCATGTTTGAGTGTTTAAAAAGCAATCGGGGCCATTACGTGACGCCACTGTGGCTTTCATGAGCAGAAGGAGTTTTCGTTAAATGAGATGTGCTCTTCTTTTGCGTACCGCCATCGTATGAAATAAGACGTTTCGCATATATCTATGGAGTCCGCCCTGAGGGCTAAAGCTCCGAGCTTGGTCCTGAGAGCGTCGCGCCTTGCTTTGAGAACCTATCGCCTTGCTGTAGTTTTGGTGGATTGTCCGCCGATTGTTGCGAGTCGCTTCGGCCGCTCGGTCGCTCCCATTTGCCTCCCTGAGAAACTGGGAATGGCTGCGGCCGGTGGCAGAGCTGGAGATCTCAGCATTCACAAATGGCCAAGTTCAGGTAGATCTGTCGAGACTGAGCCTAGGGCGGGACTCGGCTCCACCAGGTATGATGGAGCAACGATAAATTACTTCAGTATCTGCTGATATATTCATTCTGGCAGAGGTCAAGCAGGATTGCGCCGAATCGTGGGTGAGGGTTCTAGCAAGCTGCAAGCAGGCGTCTCTCGCTAGGTGCGGCGGTCTGTCTGACCCGTCGGAAAGCATCCAATTCGAAACATCTGATCTAACATTAATAACAAATAATCCATCCAATGCCCCAAGGGTTAGGCTATTCAGAAATCTCTTCATCAGTTAGTCGAACGATATTATTTTCAAAGTGGGGTAAGGGTTGATGCCGAGATCCCATCCAGCCATTGTTACAAGTAATCGAGACATTGTCGCCGACGAATCATATAGCTTGCTTAGATGTCTATCTGTCGGGTCTAAATTGGCACTCTGAGGAGGTCACAGCACAGGCTTTCCTGATCCCACAGCGCCAGGGGTACCTGTAAAGGCATCCAATAACATGGCCCATTGGCCATAGGTCGCCTCAAAGAACACATTTTTAACAGACATTTCCATTTTTGCTCTCCTGTTTCAGCTGTGAGATTAGCTACCAGGGACTGTCAGTTAGGCCAAAGGGGGCGGGGGGCGGGACAGGGCATGACCCCCCAGTGGCCTCTGAGGCTGATTCGATAAATTCACTACTAAGAGTGACCGTGAGTAATTTGAGATTGGGGCTCCGAAACCCGTCTCCTTCTATTTCAGACCCCCCCCCCCAAGGAGGGTCCAAGGCTAGCCAAGATGGGCATGGTTATGCCCGGCAAAGGCGACGTTTTTTTTTTTTTTGGTGGGTCACAGACATCGACGCTCTAGACAGACTCTGCGGGTAAAAGACTGCGCACTGGCTTTGGGGTATGTACCAATGTCCTCCACCCGCTCCGATCCTCATCCTAGTCACCCGGTCGGAAGGAGAATCTTTTTGGAGCCCTGGGCTTATTCCAGTTGGAAGGATAGGTTTTGTTTATTTCGCTGATTAGTAACATTTATTCGTGACTCATTTTAACATAATTAAATGTTCCACTGGGGTCATACTCTTCACAGGTCACCCGAGGCACGTGCGGAACTTAATGTACTTAGGGGGATGCAGCTGCATCCCGAATGTTCTGATCTGCATCCCCAGTCTTTCATCTGCTCCCCAATAATATGACTTACTTGGACTGTCAGATATGGGGTTAAGTGTTCTGGTCATTTTAGCTGGGGAAAGAATAAGACACTGTACAAATATACGAGGGCATATAATCATGTTCAGTTGAGGGGCTTCAGCCCCCTCAACTTGTTGCACAGACCCCCAGATCTTGTCATTCATCTCCTCCCCAATTTAAAAAAATAAATATAAATGTTTTACATGAAACAACAATATTAAAGGATAAGGCACAGTACCAACACAACTGACGGGATACAGGTCAATGGTTATAAACACCAAAGAACAACACTTCTTATTGACACAGTATCTTTTTTAAATTCCAGACACACAAAATGGCAATCTAAGATCTTACATAAAAAAACAAGAGCAAATTAATAATGGGTGTAGCATATTTCAGTTCTCACATTGGGCATAGCTCTGGATAAAGGATAGGTCACATATTACAAAACAAAGCACCCTTAAGTTGGCCAAATGTGTTAAAATTTGAGTATAAATATGCTAGTGAAATTGACACTTAATGAATGATTTGACCAATAGTAGAAATGTTTTGTGTCTGAAAGCACCCCTTCGTCCTGAGCTGGAAAAAGAACAGAAATTATCATAACCAAATGGGCTACAAATCAGGATTATCACAGCATTAAATTGTGTAGCCTGACAAACATTATTTTCACAAGATATACCATTACCAGGCGGGCAGGTCATGGTGTTGGAAAAGTGGAGGGTCACATCAATAAAGGTAATTCTAAAAGGAAATAGGTTTATTCAACAACAATAAAAACAAGCTGTGCGAAAATAGCACTTATATTGAAAGCAATGCACAGGGAGGCTATGCCGCTGCGGCCCCATTGGCCGAGTTGTCTAATGACGGCGGCCATATTGGCACTCATAAAAGCAGTCGGCGGCCTGTGTTAAAGGATAGGCGGGCGGGCACCAAGGCTGCCATTTTACAATATATTGAGCGAACTACTAGCGGTAGCACAAAATGACAACCACCACAATGTTCCAAATTGAATTCAGATTAATTCTAGGCAAAAACACATTTTTTTCGTGCAAAAACAAAATAAAAATAAAAATCATTCGATTTTTTCTGCATTCAATTTGGAACATTATGGTGGTAGTAATATTGCTCTACGGCTAGTAGTTTGCTCAATATATTGTTAAATGTCAGCCGGGGTGCCCGCCCGCCTACAGGCCGCCGACTGCTTTTGTGAGTGACAATATGGCCGCCGTCATTAGACCAGTCCGCCGGCCAATGCGCCTTCCATCTTTATAGAGTTCAGTGAAGCAATACGAGATTTATGCGGCACATTTTGGCATGACTGCGCCGTATTTGTCTCTTGTATTATTACTAAAGTACTGCTTAGTTTTGAATTACATAAAGATGAAGGCATACTACAATCTCGTTATTGCCTAATTTGTTTGCCTTGCGGGAAATATGTTGCATGCATTTTCGCATTTTTACATCTCAGCTGAAATACATAAAAAACGGCCCTGGACCATTGGCATCACCAAACATTTTAAGTTCGAGAGGAAATATTTATGGTAGACGTTCGCGTTCTAAGAAACGGTTTTTGCTAGGAATAAATCAATCATATTTTGCAAAAAAAAAGTTTGGTGTCGAAACGAGCCTCCAATTTCATCAACCTGCCCCATTTTCCCAGTCAAACTTAGCCGATTTCAGGCAAATGGGGGGGGGGGGCTTAACCCCTTGCCGCCTTCTTCACGTCTATACACGGACATACAATGCATTTGTAATGCGGAACATCGCTTCTTCAGAGGTGTTGTGCGGAACAGTATCTCTGTAGACATGTGTTGTGCGGAACAGCATCTCTTTAGATATGTGTTGTGCGGGACAGTATCTCTTTAGAGATGTGTTGTGCGGAACAGTATCTCTTTAGAGATGTGCTGTGCGGGACAGTATCTCTTTATATATGTGCTTTACGGAACAGTATCTCTTTAGAGATGTGGGTCTGCGCCGCGGAGAAAGTGATCTATAGTTAGAGATTGTCGTTGTCGAGACACGGTTTGACAGTATCTTCTTATAAGAGATGAGGGTAGCTCGGAACGAGCTCATCTTTTTAGAGATGTAGTTGCGCAGACAGCACTTAATTCTTTATGATATGTTTTGTGCGGCGGCACACAATATCGGTTCTTGCGAGTTGTTGTGCGGGGTACTGTGGTTTCTTTAGGAGATGGAGTTTGGCGAATAGTATATTAATATTCGAATGGAGCAAAAATGCGTGAACTAAATTTGGTACAGCGTGCTTGCTTGAGGTGGTTCACACTCGTATTTATGTGTTTAGGCTAACGTACAGTTCTGCATTAGAGGGATAAAACTACTCGCACTTTACTTATGCGAGGAAGCTGCGAAGAAGCACCCTTATCCATACGAAAGTCAAAAACTCACACAACAATAAGTACACTAGATCGTTGGCGTATACGGTGTAAGTTTGATTCGGCATTTTCTCTGAGTTTAGCGGGCTAGAGACTACTGCTCTTTATGCATAGCGTTTATAACCGTAGTTGCAAGCCAACCATGCCAACACAGTGTCGTTTTGGCAGTATCAATATATTTCTTGGTGCCAAAGCAACAACGCATACATGCAAAACAAGTTGATATAGATACATAGACAGGCTCTGGCTAAGCATCCAATTAACCTTTTTTGCTAACAATAATAGTAAAGATTGAAGAAGAAAAAAATATTATAATGCTCCACAAATTGAGATTTAGCTGACTTTCCCACACTATATCGGTTTCACAGAAAACAACATTTATCACAGAGCTGTCAGCTCAGCTGTCAAGCTCTCAAGCTCCAGCTTCAAACTCTCCTCAGCCTTACACGCGATATCTGTCAAACTTCACATGCGAACCGTCGAATGTGCCGAACACAGTAGTTATCGTGGTTTCCGCTAAATTACAGCTTCGTGTTGAGCAGGAAAACGTGCAGTGGTCTAAATAACCCCAGCGGTCCACATTCCCTCACATCCTTCCGCGAATATTTACAGGTAGTCATCACGCTGCTGTTTCGTCTATGGCGTGACATGATAAGAATTGGTATGTTCAATTTTTGACAGTACATTTACAGCTATTCCTAGTAAATAACTTAACTATTTTTGTAAGCATCTATGTCTGTTTGTAGCTGTTAAGTATTAGGCAAAGCATGATAAGAAAGGATATTTATATGATAAGTCACACAAAACAAGTTTTGAGAAAAACAGGCTCAGCTAATAAACAAACAAATTACAATATCCCAGCATAGCATTCCCAACAGATCATCATGAATTCCTTCCAGGTGTATCTCTCTGAGTGGCGTTACGACATTCCCATTTTCCAGACAACACTGTCGTCCTGTTTGGGTCTGTACGTGACGGCAGCGATCCGTTGCCACCAGCATATGGGGAGAAAGGTGCGGCGGAGTGACAGTCCAGGCCAGGCTGGGCCCAGGCTGGTGACTAGCCAAGCCCAAGAGCCAACAGCCAGAAGCCACCGGTCACCAGCAACCAGCCACCGGCCACCAGCCAGCTTCCACCGACCACCGACCACCGGCCACCAGCCACCAGCCACCAGACAGCGGACAGCGGACAGCGGACAGCGGACAGCGGACACCGGACACTGCCGGATCCAGAACGGCAAGCAGTTTTTTCGAGCCAAACATAAAAAAGTATGGTTCCATTCCCAAAACTCATCGGATTTCGCTTCTTTATGTACTAGAAACTAATTCAAAACAAATATGCCATCATCTTTTCAGAACTCCTTACAAAACAACGACATGTAAATGTGTCTATTTTTGACGATTTCCGTCGTTGTGGAGGTCATCGCTCCGACGGGCGTCCTTGGATCAGCCCTTACTGATGGCGATTCAGCACGGACAAAGGCCACCGATGGGACTGTCGTATGGACGCCAGCCGACTCAGGTCGTCAGCCTACTCCTGTCAGCGGGACGCTGCCTGACACGCGGCGAAAAACTCGACACTGAACGCGACGGGTCGATGGATGGACCGAGTTTCTACGACGGCTCATGCCCACTGTCGCATGCCTCGCGGCATGGAGTGAGACGTGAGTGGACTTGGCATGCTCTCACACAGCCGTTTGTGCTTCGGTGTTGTGTTGTTTGCTGGGTATTAGTCGCAAATAGGACATCATCAACTACAGGCGAAGCATTTTTGTTTTAAAGCATAATGACAGTCGAAACTCTGAGCCGTCCATAACCAGTAAGACACATTTCCAACTCCTTCGGGTAGCAGGTTTACGACGGGTTGTCTTAAAGGTTGACACCTGCAGCTTCACCCCACGACGGATTACGTCAAACATCAAAACAAACGTAAATACAGCTTAGGGAGGAGCTCAAAAACGTTCACAATTGTATTGACTCGTCGAGAAATACAGAGCCATAAGCTGAACCTTTCGTGTGATACGTTTAAGAGCATTGTCCAGGGTCTCAGGCATTTCACGACTTCCGTGATAGCGCACGGAAAAAGAAGAAATATGTGATAAGCCCAAGGAACTCCAAACAATGATATATTGTAATGGGCTCATCCCGGTTCAAGGCCTGTAGCTTGTCATGGCTGAACGCACGACTGACGGAATTCAATTTCTCTCTTTCGGTTACATAATATTTAAACTTTAAGCGACGGGCACTCGGCTTTTACCTCAACTCAAGCCCAGCTGGCTTCGCTGACTTAATACCATAGCAGGCCCACATCGTTCTTGACCGTGACCACCGACCAGATGACTGGAATCAGTACTACATGTCCCGGTGTTGATTTCGGCCTTAGGTCGTTGCTGTATTTAGGCCAACCACTTGACGAGAATAGAAATGGGGCAGTCGCAGTTTGTTTGCCTTCGTTTGATTTTCCCCAAATTTGCTTAACTCTATTTCTTGAATATTTGTCATTATTGGAAACATTTGACTCTTTGAGCTATTGGTCGCTGATACCAAACTGCTATACTTAGTACTTACAATATAGCAAATATAAATGATGAACCTAGGTATCCTTTCATAAATGATAGAAAATGATAGTAAATGAGTGTGTAATGTGTATCATTATGACACAAACTCATGTGTGTTGGACTTGGTACCAGGCACTGGCGGATCCAGGGGGAGGCATCAGGGGCAAATGCCCCCCATACCGCCTGAAATTGGCGAAAATGTACACATTTCCTGATGTAGAAGGAAATCTACGCAACTTTACTTAGGAAAGTTTATTTTAAAACGTCTAGCAATGCATGAGGGAGCGAAATCCGACAATTTTTTCTTCGATTAACTTTTTCGGGGTGATGCCCCCCCCCCATGGCGCCAAAAACTAAATCCTAGATCCGCCAATGGTACCAGGGCTGCGGAGTCGGAGTCGGAGTCGGTCGAAGTCGGTGATTTCAGCCGAAGTCAGAGTCGGTAAAATTGTACTGACTCCGACTCCGGCTATAAGATATCAGTTATGGACAGCGCATTATAAAAGTATTTTTCAGGTAGGTAAATTTTCGTGAACCACCGGTGGCGATGACTAAAGAAATCGTGCCGCTTCGACACAGTTTGCTTCGATTCCCTTCCCTTGCCAATCAATGATTTCCCATCATGAGCGGTGAGTGTATCATGTATCATCATGAGTGTATCGCGGTGGGCGAAAAAGAGCCTAGGTCTGTCGTCGAATGCAAATCCAAAATGCCACCACCAGGAATTTAAGCGACGAGTTCAGGAGAAATAAATTGATAAAAACAAGTTTGAAATAGCGTTTAGCCTGCTCAGGCCAGTTAAACGTACCTATCAGTCATTGGCTGTACAGCAATTCATTACTGCTATGCAAGGGCTGTCACAATATTCGACAAATTATATTTGTAATGTTCAGAATCATAAATCGAAAGACATGGTCAGTCAATGTCTATCCGTTTAAATTAATTGCTATATTTTCCAATAACTCGCCGTTGACTGGGGTCTCAGCTGAACGCCATTGACTATGGGGAGAAGGGGGGGGGGTCGAATATCGCCCCTGGTTATCTTCCGAACCAATGATCGCAGCGAGACGTGTAAGGTATAACTCAAAAGCGTCTCAATGAGGTGCATCCAAAACATAATACACAAATATATTTTAGATCACACTCGTCACTCACATGTCAGTTCACGATCAGGTCATAAAAGGTCAAAGTTCGAAGTTGATAAATATAAATACAAAAGGCGTATGTCTAGACCACTTTTGCCTCAGAAACGCAGTGGAGACATTTATTTGTTCGTAGCTGATCATTAAAAACAAAACAAAACACTACATAAAATAATAAGACATGAGTTACTCATACTTTAGAAGCCATAAGTCAGTTAAAAATGGAAATATTGTTGTGAAATTTGGTCTGGAAATCACCCATATGTGGTTCTCTAATATCTGTTTCGTTTTTTGAATAGCCTTGGAAAAAATGTGGGCTTCTTCCCTAAACAATCGTGTTTGTTTTCTTCAAAAAACATATTCACATATAAATATGATGTATCCATTTCGCAGCTCTTGCTATTTACTCAAAATATGTTCTTTGTACGATCTATTAAAGTTAAGTTTATTTTTCGTGTAACTCGTGTGGAGCGACGTCACTAAATTCGTTATATCTCATTTTGTGCTCGACAACATTGCTTTATTGTGCACAGAAGACGTAAAAGTGATGTAAGATAGCGCTGCATTTTTTTTTTAGTTATTACGAAAGTTTGTCAGGGGGTCGTTTTTTGCCCCCCCCCAGTCAATGGCGGGTTAAATGAGCTTTAATTTTGAAACGGGAGAGCTTTTGATATGGGTGGTTACTTCTTGTGCCTATTGGCAATAGCTTCAGCTAATTGAAGGTAGGAGTCGATCTCGGAGTCGGAGTCGGAATCAGAGTCGACTCTGGAGGGTCTGAGTCGGAGTCACTTGAAGACTGATCGACTCCGCAGCCCTGGTTGGTACACTATGTGAGTTGGTAGGCGTACGATGGAGATAATGGATGGACTTAAGAGGTGGTACTAAAATATTAGCTTACGAAGCGGAACGTATAATTGCAAGACAATAAAGAACATAATGATGCAAGTTATTTTTATATGACCTCCTTACAAAATTGCTAATTAAGTTGTAGTGCATTTATGCATCTTTTAAAATTGTTTGTCACAGATATTCTTTCCACCAGCTTATGTTTATTTCGTGGAGCTTCGAAAGCACAGCACTGGCGGATCCAGGGAAAGTTGTTATTTTGACAGTTTGGGGGGGCATATCCAAAAATTTATCGCATTAATTCTGAAAACTCATCGGGATTCGCTGCTTATGCATCAAAACTGATTTAAAACAAACTTTCTCTAGTAAAAGTTGCTTAGTTTTACGACAAACTCAGGAAATTGTCAAATTTGCGCCGATTTTGGGTGGTTTGGGGGGCATAGCCCCTTTGCCCCCCCTGGATCCGCCCTTGAAGCACAGTACGGCTTTCAGAATCGTGAAAGCTTCCGAAATAAACATAAAGCTGGTGGAAATAATATCTGTGACAAACAATTGAACATATCCCAGCTAAACAACAACATTTATAACCGTATCTTTTCAAAGATAGGTACATAAATGCACCAAAACTTGATAGCAATTTGGTAAGGTCATATAAAAATAACTTTCATCGTTATATCTAATGCCTTACATCAACCGAGCACTTTACCAGTTACAAAAATAACAGTTTTAAAAAGAACAAAACATCAGTGTGACAACCAAGCCACGATATCCCCTGTTTTTTATTTTTGTTTTTCTCTTCATATTGCCTTTACTTTACTTTTACCCCGTATGCATTTTTACGCCCTTTGATTTTCACGCGTGATTAGTGAATGCCCTTTTGAATCATGACAATGCGGCAGTAGCGAGATGCAGTCTGTGTGACTCTCGGCGGTAAAAGCCAATTGTTTGATTGGAGCCACAACGATGCACGATAAATAAATAACTAAATCCTCCACGGGACAATTATGAGTGTGTCTGTATTGCATCAGCATTGGTTACCACAATAAGCTTGCTTAGACTCAGTACTGGGATCTGATCCGACTCATTAGGTGCAAACCAAAAAACTAACTTACAGTTCTCTCTCTCTCTCTCTCTGGTCTGTGGTTGACCCTGATTGATATGTCGCGTCAGGCTCCGACAGGTCAATTAATGTCTGCACCTCATCACAGACTAATTGATAGAAGTAAATTTGAAACACCTGGTGATGTTAAGTCAAGATACCCTAACAAATTCATAACACTGCAACCAGGGACGTGGGAACCGTGGGGGCAGTGGGGGCAGCTCGCCCCCTCAACTTTGGACCTGTGGGGGCGACGCCCCCCAACTTTGGAGCTAGGTGTCGGCCCTTCCCCGTCTTTTACCTTGATCTTTTAGCTTTGAATTAGAGCAACGGCTTTGTCTACGGAAATTTACTTATGTTTTGTAGAACATAGGTGCAGTTTCAATCAAAACTAAAAAACTAAAATTAAACTGCATTGAATTTGGAGCTGGTATTGCATCTTGCCATCTAAACAGTGGCATCGCACATTCGACCATCGTAGCATGGAAACACTGCTAAATACAGCGCAACCTGCAAGGATATGTTTTCTTCGTGTGACGTTGATATAGAGGCTATTTCTTGGTTCCACCAATTCACGCTAGAAAAACTCATGGTCACAACGTTGTAATACTTTTTGGAGGTAAATGCTGCTATTTATGAAATATCACTAGGCGCCACCGAGTAAATAACATTCAGTCTTTTTGGCATGGGGTCACGGTGTTGGTTTTTTAAGCAAAGCGCGTCATTATATATGATGATGCGACTCTGCTCCCCTGACGCTCAGCAGAGAAAGAGTCGGCCAGGGGTCGAAAAAGGGAAAGTGGTCACCAACGAAATTCCGGATCAAGGCGGTCGCCGGCATTGACACATCCAGAACGGCTAGCGCATGAGAGGTGCAAAATCTTACGCACTTGCCCACGTGCGAAGGTGACCAATTTGCAACGTAAATGAGCTGATGTGACTTACTTGTACTTTTAAATCATCAACTTATTA
>VOPJ01004383.1:0-23730 GCA_014673585.1 Semibalanus balanoides
CCCTCTCCGACTGGGCCGCCACCAGAGCGATCAGGCATAGCACTAGCACCTGTAGGTCGAGTGCAGGTCAGATAAGGTCAGGGCAGGGTAAGGCAGGCCAGGTCAGGTCAGTTCGGGTCAGGCCAGAGCAGGGCAGGGCAGGGCAGGGCAGGGCAGGCCAGAGCAGGCCAGGGCAGGCCAGAGCAGGCCAGAGCAGGCCAGAGCAGGCCAGAGCAGGCCAGAGCAGGCCAGAGCAGGCCAGGCCAGGGCAGGCCAGGTCAGTTCAGGTCAGTTCAGTTTAGGTCAGGCGAGGTCAGGTCAGATCAGGTCAGATTTGGTCAGATTAGATCAGACCAGGTCAGGAGGGACATACGGGAGTGTTGAGCAAGGGACGCACTGCATACAAAATCAAAACATATGTTGCATGACTGGTTGCAGAACTTCCGAGCAAAGATCTGCCTATGAGCGGCTCGATCCGACCGCAGCCATCACTTTCAGAGACTGTTATCTTTGCAACTACCTCATGCATGCGTTTGCACGCGAAGACGTATGTTTCTTGCAAGTTGCAAGTATCGTATTAATGGATTAGTAGATCCCGGAACCGCTGAGGTAATAGATCCGCCTGCAAAATACATCCAGGCATCCACTATATAATTCAAGGTCCGTCTTCAAAGTGTGTTGAGGGATCCAAGACCTTAAGTCCTGTTTTGTATGAAGATCCACAGGATCCCATATCCGAAGGGGTCCGTGACCCTTTTTCTTAGGGGGGGGGGGCAAAATCAATATGAGCAGCACCATTTTTTGCGGATTGTTAAGGTTCATTTCAGCTGCAGTTTATACGGGTTCTTCTATAATAAATGTTTTTTTAACATTTCAAAATGAGAAAAAATATACTTTTGCATTTAAAAACATATATTGCGATTATCGTAAAACAATAAGATGACAATTGTCAACTAGTTTTCTACACAGGTGTCGTTTCCGTGAAGATGTTTTAAAAATAGCGTTCATTATTACAGACCTCCTGCTCCTGACCAGTGCCCAGTGTTCATGGTCCCGAAGCCCTGATAAGAGGCAATCGCCCATATGCCGCCCCTCCACTTTCCTGGACCTATAAAAAGACCATGTTCCTCAAAGCGCCTGACGTCTGTCAAAAGTTGACACATCTTCCTTATCCTATTGCAAAAAGGAATTTCAACCAACTTTAATTCAGAAAAGTGTGATTAAAATCAGCTAATCATGCATATAACGCAGCGAACTCTGACAAGCTTCGAGGATATTGTGAGAGACTTATGGGATCTGGCCCCTAAACCAGAGACGAAGCCAGGGGGGGCCACGGGGGCCATGCCCCCCCCCCCCTGAGCGAAATAAATTCACACTAGATAGAATGAGATTCTCTGAAAAACCCCCACCCTACCCCCCCCCCCCCCCCCGGTCAGCCAACTTATGGACTGAGGAAGCCAAAATGTGAGTTCACACTAGATAGAATGAATTCTAGGAGCAAAAAATTTGATTTTTTCCGACGAGCCCCCCCCCCCCCCCTCCCCCTGAGCAAAATCCTGGCTACGTGCCTGCCCTAAACCAACTACTTTTGAACAATGACGTGCCAAATTATAGACAAAATTGGTCGGAAAAAATAACTCAATCTACTTTGTTTTGGTTCCACCAACCTTCAGGGGCTCAGGGGCTGCGCTGGGTCCTTGAGACTAGGTAGGCAAGGCAGAATGAGACTAGGTAGCCAAAGACAATTTTCCTGGACAGTTTTTGAAAATTTGCAGCCCATTCAGATTGCAGAAAACCATATGAATCAATAAAAAGGGAAAAGAAAATTAAAAGAAGGGAAGATAATTATCGGTAATGAAAGAAAGCTACCGAATTGGGTAGGCATTGTCTTACCTTGCCTACATGGGAGAACCACCCCTGCCAACTTTGTGTTTAATCAAAGACCAAACTTCTGCTCAATATGAAAGCATTTTTAAAAAGAGAGTCATTCCAGGGCCCAATCTTACCAAGAGTAGAGTCTTACCAAATGCCGTGAATGGGTAAATACGGCATTTTGATGCGCCGGCCTGCAAAAATTCCGGGACTCGGGATCGAACCGGGGATAATCCTATAATCATCCTAGCGCTCGACCGACTTCGCTACTTTGACAGCGAGAGTGGCCGAACCAAACGCCGTGGTTACATAAGTGCAGCATTCTGAGCACTCCATTCACGGCATGTACTTGTGTACTTGTGCCATTCACGGCACTTGGTAAGATTGGGTCCAGGTCTGTCAATCCAAGCAGCTGGGAAAATTTGAAGAAAAAAATATTCAGCAATGAAACGCTCCTGTTCCCGGACCTATGCATATCTGCCTTCCATAGTTCGCCAAGAGATGCTCTGAATCCATATTGTCTGTCTGCCCTTGTAGCTCAATCGGGAGAGCTTCAGACTTCACCCGGTGTGGTGTGGCTGGCCGTGGCCAGGTTCGAGTCACTTCGACACTCGCTAATTTGGCAATTATTTGGAAATTCGACCAAAAAGGACCTACACCATCACAGCGTTGATTTTTCTGCAAATTTGCTCAAAAGAGATAAAACATAAAGCAAAAATGAAACTAAAGGGTAACAACCCTATCAAACTGTAAAATGTTTTGCTGTGATCCTATAACTCTTAGTAAGTATACCTACCCGTCGTAAAAATATTATAACTTAATTTCTTGAACTTAGGTTAACAGGAACCGGTCGCTAACGACAATGTCGTATATTAGTGCTAGAGTTATGTCATAATTTCACATCATTACACCAGGCCAAAACATTTTGTTTTTCATTTTATTTCTTAGATGTAATATATAAACGGCAAAAGGTGAGATTCAAATGCCTTACTGTAAGGTGGCAACAGCACGCTGGGACCAGATGCATAC
Source organism: Semibalanus balanoides (assembly GCA_014673585.1). Taxonomy (NCBI): domain Eukaryota; kingdom Metazoa; phylum Arthropoda; class Thecostraca; order Balanomorpha; family Balanidae; genus Semibalanus; species Semibalanus balanoides. The sequence goes on from VOPJ01004383.1 coordinate 2,881, forward strand.
GCAGCTGACAGTTCACACCAGCACTCCCTTCACAGCTCACCGTCTTCATTGTTGTAGGAGGAGGAGTTGTTGTAGGAGGCAGCGGCGCAGCAGTTCGGGTGTGACACTGACGACTCTCTGTTGCACAGTGTGTCACTGCCGTCTCTGTGCCGCCTTATATCCCCAGCCGCAAACCGCCGGCCATCGGCTAATCACAGGTGATTCAGCGCCGATCGGGAGGCGTGGGTGACAGATTAACGGCGGCTACCTGTCCAGTCCGAGTACTGTCCCGGAGTCCAGTCTGACTACTGTTCCGGAGTCCAGTCTCAATACTGTCCCGGAGTCCAGTCTAAATGCTGTCTCGGAGTCCAGTCTGACTATTGTCCCAGAGTCCAGTCTGACTATTGCCCAGAGTCCAGTATGATTGCTGTCCCGGAGTCCAGTCCGAATACTGTCCCGGAGTCCAATCCGATTACTGATCCGGAGTCCAGTCTGAATACTGTCCCAGAGTCCAGTCCGAATACTATCCCAGAGTCCAGTCTGACTACTGTCTCGGAGTCCAGTCTGATCTGACTATTGCCCTGGAGTCCAGTCTGACTACTGTCCCGGAGTCCAGTCTGACTACTGTTCCAGAGTCCAGTCTGACTTCTGTCCCGGAGTCCAGTCTGACTACTGTCCCGAAGCCCAGTCCGACAGTTCGACTTTCCAGTCTCCTCAAATGCAAAAATCATGTAAAGGGATCATAGACGTTGTCGAATGTCTCCTAATAATGCTCTGGATGATGGAGGTGGCGCAACAATATTTATCGAACGTTACTAACCCACTTTTCACGAATTAAACAATAAACAAACAATAAAGAAAAGTTTATAAAATAGCTTTATATTAATAAAGCTATTTTATAAACTTTTGTTTATCGTTACATTCCGATTATATCAGCACTAGCAATTCTGGTCCAAATACAAAAGAAGAATATATTTCGCTCTAATTGCAAAGTGAGACATCTATTGCGCTCTGAATACAGCAATGCACAGTGTAAACACGAATAAGGGATATACTTCTCTGTAGTGTAAAGATACCTTTATGCCATCAGTGTAAACATACCTTTAATAACATACAGAGCCGGTAGGGAAAGTTGGTGGCAATTGCCGATCATGTGCGCTGCAATCGTCGAAATATTTCCCAATACTGCTACTAAATTATTACCAGGCCCAGGGATGGCGTGACAAATGTTGTAGCATGACAATGATGAACGGTCATGAACCGAATCATATTGCCTATAATAAGAACAGTTTCCTAAATCATAAATTTTAACTGACTTTCTATGGCGGTGCCCAAGGAAATATATCTGCATAACTTTAATTGTTATTTTGAGTGCTTAGAATATTCCACCTCCAACATTTGTGACGGGGCATTAGGGGTCAACTATTATTGGAATGATGCGTGGATGCCCGAATCATTAAGACTGACATTAGCCGTTTTCACGGTGGTTTATTTTGCGCGAAATATTTTAAAACATTTTAAAATGTTTTAAAATGTTTAAGTAGTAGTCGTCTTCACGAGAAACTAATTTGCGAGAAATGTTTTGACCCTCGCCCTACGGTCCCGTAGGGCGAGTTTTTTTCTCGAAAATTAGTCCATCGTGAAAGCGGCTACTACTAAAACATTTTAAAACATTTAAAATGTTTTAAAACTTTTCGCACAAAATAATCCATCGTGAAAACGGCTATTATCTTAATTTCATGGACCAATTGATGTAACGACTAGTGATGACCTAACATTTTTTTTTCGCCATTTGGGACCCATAATCATTGCAGGTAATACGGAAGAAAAGGCACGGGTTGACGTGTTTTATTTCTACGGCTCTGACTATGGCAGCTCGCCGGCCAATTACAAGCACTTGATGGCGTGGAACGCAAACGAAGTTTGAACGTGATTTTGGTATACTTAGAGACATTTTCAAGCTTGATGACTAAAATCTGCAATATAATTTAGCCTCGTGTACCGAACTACATTGCCACCTCCAATAAAGTGGAAAAAGGTCGTATGATCCATTGAACTGGACCTATGCCTATAGCGTGAGCAGGTGCCCTAAAATCAGTACCTTCTAACAAAGCCTGCGGCCCAGCTAACATAAGCGTCAGTATTATTGTCGAATGCGCAGATGAGCTGGTGGTCCCCATCATTAAGAAATGCAACGCCTCCATTAGATCGGGTGTTTTTCCGGAGAGATGGAAGCAAGCAAACATCATTCCTATCTTCAAAAAGGGTAATAAAAGATCCACATCAAATTACCGATCAGTGTCCCAGCCTCCTCTCTTTGGAAAGATACTCGAGCGCGTAATTTACGTCCAAATGTATCAGCATGTTTCACCGGCCCTATGCAATGAGCAGCACGGTTTTATCCCCAGGGCCCAGGCGATCGTGTATGACTAATCTTGCCGTTTATCTTCAGTCAGCATGGGAGGCCATACCTATCAGACGGATACCAGACGGACGCTATATACACAGATTACTCGGCTGTTTTCCAAAGCGTGAATCATACGCTTTTCATTCACAAACTTTAACATTCATATAATTTGGATGAAATTGCCTTAAACCACGCTCCACTGGGCCTCTGCATTTTCCGCGCCCTACATACTGGGGGTTGTTTGAACACCCCCCCCCCTTCTAACTCGGCTCCTACAGGGTGTTTCAAAACAACTGACATTTTTATTTTGTCTTTTACGATAAGAAATAGTTGTCAAAACAAATTATAAAACAGCATTATGCCTAATAAAGAGGATTTCTGAACAAATTTGAAAAAATATATTGTTTTCATTTCCACATTATGGTATTTTAATTCCAAAATGTCCATCTTGAACATAGAAGACGAAAATCGGTTTTTTTACCTTGGCACTGGCTATGTGCGTGAACTGAACAGTACTATGCTTAGCACATTAAGCATGATAAATGCAACATCAGAAACAACTAAACGTCACCGAACAGTGCCGCCCAGACAATGGCTAGGGATAGCTAGAGCTATGATGCGACTCGGTGAAGTGAAACCGTCTTCTGGACAGGAAAGGCATCCAAAGAAATCCTTCATGGCTTTCACCGCTGTTAGTCAGGGTACGGCCGGTTTCTGGCCAGTAGTCAACAACGCTGATCTTCGGCCGCCACACGAGTCGCGTGTCCTTTTATTTACAACTACACGGTCGACTCACGACGTTTGAAATGGCGTGTCCTTCGAACATCCTTTTTGGCATGGACTCCAAATTTCTGTCGGAAATTCCTCCGGACATCTGTATTATTCACTTTTTACGGCCATGTTCCAAATAATCAATGTCTAATTACTCATCGGGGAATCTCTCTCCGAACTTTAAACCCATTTAGAGAAATGTTAATAAATAACCAATTACAGTTAAATAAAACACATTGTTTTTGTAGATGATACACATCATGTAACAAGAATGGGGATGCAGATTCCAATACTTATGTGTACCGTGAGTGAAAACCACTGATTTAAGATTGTCGCGGGGGGGGTGGTATCCTTCACTTTTAAAGCTGCTCCTGAACTTGCGGAAAGTACCTAAATGCGCTCTGCGGCCGAAAGTCATTTTTTAGTTTCATGAAGTTTGGAGGCTTCCTTCTTAACGAACAACGCCTAATATCCCAGGATGAAACATATATTTTCAATTTGTTCAGAAATCCTCCTATTAGGCATATGCTGTTTATTTGTTTTGACAACTATTTCTTATCGTAAAAGACAAAATAAAACATGTCAGTTGTTTTGAAACACCCTGTATGCAGGAAACAAACAAAAAATCGAACTCTCATCTAAATCATTTCGAAACTATTTTATTTTTCCGCTCACGTCAAAATTCAGGTCACCGTAAGCGTCATCAAGGTCAAAATTTCCAGTTTTAGGACATCGCTCCAGAAACCCCCAAATATTTCGGGAACTATGCTATCTAGAAACAAACGTTTAAAATAAATCGGCAGCCATTGAAATTTGCAATTGACCTAATTGGCTTCAAATTTGACATCAGGTCAATAATTTAGGCTTTAGATGTCATTAAAGTAAAAAAATTGCAAATTTTTCGCAAATTACTTCTTATATAATAAAGATAGCACAATAATGTTTACGCCATCGTGTTTGCCTCGTCAAGGCGCCTTTATTTCATTTTTCATCTTAGGTCAACTTGAACAAAATGACCTCAGGTCAAAGTCAAATGGTGACCCAAGTAGGTCATGCTGCATATTAGAAGACGTGTCTCGACGAGACAAACACATTGGTGAAAGTTGCACTTATCTATTTGCATTATGTCCAGAGTTATTTACGAAAAGGTGTTGATGACCTCGGGTGACCTCATATGACCCCGTATGGGTCACTTAACAAAACCTGCACTTGGATCATACATAATATTCTGTGGTAACATTATCCAGAATAAAAGAGACTGATATCCTCGAAAAATAAAGCATTTGGATATTTATCCATTTACTCGTAATGGGGAGGTCAAAAAAATTACCCGACCTCAGGTCACCGATATCAAAAATCCGAGATCAACATTTTGTAGATACTGATTACTTTTCAATCCTAAAAGTTTGATATCGATCCCTCAGAAACTGTGGTTTTGGCACGACCGCCAACTTTTTGGGAGGTTGGGTCACTTGACCTGACCTGGTGACCTGACCTAATCCGAAACGAACTTGAATTTTCGTAAAATGTGCGGAAAGGACCAATGATAAGTTATGCAAAATCTGGCGGCGCTACGCGCCGCAATTTTTTCGTTATATTGATAAAACCGCAGGGGTGTTCAAACACCCCCCCCCCCCAGTGGGGCGAGGGTTAAAATGGTTTGTCTCATATTTGTCCGATAGGTGTCAGAGGGTCATCGTCAACGGCAAAACATCCAACTGGAAACCAGTAATATCGTGTGTTCCAAAAGGATCTCTTTTGGCTCCGCTTCTGCTTATCAACGACTTGCCACACGAAATTGATTCCGGCTGCCGTAAACGTTATATGCCGACTACGTTATAATTTTCCGCCAAATTATCCACGATCTGACGGACTGCTAAGGATCTAGGTCGTCTGACAGCGTGATTCATCAGATGGGGACTTACTCAATCCAAGTAAATGCAGATTATTCACGATAACTCTCAGGCGCGCGCCCGTCCGGACAGAGTATTTTATCAATGCCATGGAAACTCGAGAACGTTGGAGAAGTTCGTGATCTGGGTATCACTCTAGATGTAGATACCAAGCTCATTTTCGCCTCTCACATTAACAGCATTGTTAGCAGAGCACGCCGCAGCCTCGGATTATTATTCCGATCATTTCAAACCGGCTTAGGAAGCTCAAAATGCAATCAAAGCGCTTGGATGTGCATGCCTACTTCTCCAACGTTCGCTCGATTTTAGAATATGGTAGTGTGATCTGGACGGGTGCGGCCGACACCCACACAGTGCGGATCGATCGAGTATAACATAAATTTCTGATATGTCTTCTATCAGACACAACTTTCGGACACGCCGCTTCCCTGGCATATGCTGATCTTTTGAGTCACTTTCGGATAACTGCATTAGCCTCACATCGAGTTCAACGCGACCTACTTTTCACGAGGAATATTATCAACTCAAGACTAGATTCTCATATCCTTTTACACAGCATTTCACTTCATGCACCTGATCGATTGATCCGCATTCACAGACTGCTTTGTGTGCCTCGTTCACGAGGGATTAGTGAACACCGTGAAGCGGGGTTTATTCTGCAGGGTTTCACATCTAGTCAAATCCTTTTTAAGCAGCGTTCCAAAGGCAGACGTTTATGCAGACGCTTCTAGTTCTTTTAAAGCCCGTACATATAACTTACGTTGCATCTCTTTAGCACTATTTAGTACTACGGTATCTTTTACGAGCGCTGCTTTGAACCTTCACATTGTATTATATTTTATTTTGTTTTGTTTTATATTTATATTGTTTATTTTCGTCGTTAATTATTCTATTTTGTATTTGTATTGTGTATTTATAGCATGTTCTACTGATATTGCAAAGTATATCTTATGTTTTTATATTTATATTGTAGCTGTACTTACTTTCTGATGTCCGTGTCTTTTTTACTCCACCTTTTAGTAGGGGCGACCCTGTTGGTGATCACTTGAATACAAAAGTGATGTATGTATAGCCCGCTGTTGGCTATATGTGCGCAAAAGCTTACGAAAATTGATGGATGCATGTTTGTCAGCATCCGTTGTTAACATCCGTCATTTGAAGCACCTGCTTCAAGCTCCTAAAAAATAACTGAGCAATTTCGTAGCGCTGCTTGTCTTTAGATTGTCCAAGGAACTTGACTGATTTAAAAATATAAATGTATCATTTGTGGCGGAGTTATTTTGGGATGAATGGTGCGTACCGTCTTTTCTACCATAACCTGTCAACCTATTTTACCCAAAGTGCAATATTAAGTATACCGTATCATAATATTGCAAAGTATTTGCAGTACTTATATTGCAATTGTAAAGCAAAATCAGGATGTTGTTTTATAAGACTATGTATAAGTGATTATTAAACTTTGTCGGGTGTTGTATTAGATACCTCTGTGTTCAGACGGAGTGAGTGAGACCGCGAAACGTTCGAACGAGCGTAGTCTTACAGATGGGCCAAAATCCGTCTTCATCTTGCTTGCTTTCGTGTGTTGTGTGCAATGTGCATGCTTGCTTGCGTGCATGGGTTTCAGGCATTGCCCTATAACTAGGTCCCGCTGGCTGACGTCACTGGGTGTCTGACCAAACTGAACTGTTTTGGGGGGATCAGCACATCTCCACTAATCCATAAAGGCACGACAAGCCAACATTTTTCCAGTAGTATCTGTAGGGGGCTTTCACAAAATACCGCAATTTTCCGTTGGCTCATGTGTTAAAGGCCACGGACCATGACTTTAGTGACGTCATCACATAGAAATGTCAAACTTTGACGGGGGCTGGGTTCGCCGACCGGCACCCTGAGCTCAGGGCACTGACTGCTGATCACCTCGGGCGGCTCACCGGCACCCTGAGCTCAGGGCACTGACGCTGATCACCTCGGCCGGCTCTTTGTTCGTCCCTGAGCTCAGGGCGCTGACTGCTGATCACCTCGGCCGGCTCTTTGTTCGTCCCTGAGCTCAGGGCACTGACGCTGATCACCTCGGGCGGCTCACCGGCACCCTGAGCTCAGGGCACTGACCGCTGATCACCTCGGCCGGCTCTTTGTTCGTCCCTGAGCTCAGGGCGCTGACTGCTGATCACCTCGGCCGCTCTTTGTTCGTCCCTGAGCTCAGGGCACTGACCCTGATCACCTCAGGCGCCACCGGCAGCCTAGCTCAGGGCACTGACCACTATCACCTCGGCGGCCACCGGCACCTGGCTCAGGGCACTGACGCTGATCACCTCGGGCGGCTCACGGCACCTGAGCTCAGGGCACGTGACGCTATCACCTCGGGCGGCTCACCGGCACCAAACTTGAGCTCAGGGCACTGAAACGCTTGATCACCTCGGGCGACCTCACGCGGCAGGCACCTGAGCTCAGGCACTGACCGTGATCACCTCGGCCTGGCTTTACACCACACGGCCGACCTCTATGAGCTAACAGTGAAAAGCAACTTGGCGCTGATCACCTCGGCGGCTCACCGGCACCTGAGCGTCAGCAGCTGACCGCTGATCACCTCGGGCGGCTCACCGGCACCCTGAGCTCAGGTCACTGAACCGCTGATCACCTCGGGCGGCTCACCGGCACCCTGAGCTCAGGTCACTGACCGTTAATCACCTCAGACGGCGCTGATCACTTCGGACGGCTCACCGGCACCCTGAGCTCAGGTCACTGACCACTGATCACCTCAGGCGGCTCACCGGTACCCTGAGCTCAGGGCACTGACGCTGATCACCTCGGGCGGCTCACCGGCACCCTGAGCTCAGGGCACTGACTGCTGATCACCTCGGGCGGCTCTTTGTTCGTGAAAGCTGATGACGAATCGAATGACCCGTGATGTCTGTGAGTATGACGACTTACGAGGCTTTCTCGATTATTACTGAATACGGCGAATGATCGGGTGGCCAGTTGTTTCCACGACTGTCTTTGTGATCCTATCTGATGGACTTTTATAATCTGACACTGGCAGTACCTTCTCCTAGAGATGACACGCCATTGACTAGGAGGGCAAATGTTGCTCTCGGATGAACATTCGCTTGCACAGCTCAAAAACATTTCACGCTGTCAACGTGAAACCATAGTGTAAATACTAAAGACCAGTGGCGCCACTCTCGCAATTTTGCATTGGCTAGCATGTTAACGAAAACCCAGAGCTTTTACTAGCAAGAGTGGTCAGCTGGAGCAGAATATGCGCGCGCCGTGCAACGTTGGTAAACCACTCTTTTTTTCAATTTGATGCGCTTAGAGTGACACAGACGATTGTGGCGAAAACTCTGCTGAGGTTAAAATCATGATGATGATAGTAATTGGAATAACCGGTAAAGCGCTCCAATAATAAGTAGGAGAAAAAATAGATTATGTGAATTACTATTGTTGAATAATTTCCTTATTGAAGCTTCGTCAGACAATGAAACAATATGAAACAAATACTATCAAGGCACAGTGGCAGAAAAACAACTTCACATGCCATATCCAATATTAGGCCACGACGTTTTCCTAACCCGCAAGCAGACTATACCTCCTATAACAATATAACCATTCTCCACCTTTTGAGTGAGAACAAATATTGACTATTACCCTCTAACTATCCACTGTCTCAGAACGGCCAAGGCAAGAATATACCCGACCACGCAGATATTGTAAGAATGTAGGGTTTAGTTTGGCCTTCCATTTTGCGGTATTTATAGTTTGGTTGAGTTTACTCCATATACCTACCTACAATTACATAGTCTCGTGTCTCGTATTCTTTAAGTATTTTATTCATTTATGTCAATACGCCCAAAATATACAAAATCACTGTTGATCGCCATCCCGCAAACAAAGGCAAAAAGAAAGTGAACAAATGCAAGAGGAAACTGCTATTCCTCGGCTTATTCCGTCCACCACAGCCAGCTGCACACAACAGCGGCTGGGAACCCTCAAGCTCACCAATCACCAGGACGACAGCGCAGTTCAGCACCACCGCCACTATGGGACTCCAGCCACCAGCTTGGACACAGCTCAACTGCCCTCGACTAGCACCGCGTGCGAGCGCAAGGACAACCCCTAATTGCATATGCTGAGCCGCCACTTGGACCCAGCTCACCCCACTGGACACTAAGCTCAGCTGCATCTGCGCCACTTTGACCCAGCACCAGCAGGGACACAGCCAGCTGCGACCACGCCACTTGGACTCCAGCACCAGCAGTAACACAGCCAGCTGGCTAATCCTCGGATATGTGGTCGCTGAATTAAATATAGTCTAAGATTTTGTTTGATCCCACCCAATAAATAACATTTTTAATATAAGTGTGCTGATTATTAATGACGGCAACTAGGAGAAGTAACGAAACCCTTTAGAGAGACAGGAGAGGAAGGCCCACCGCGCCGCTGGAACCCAGCACCGCAGTAGACAGACAGTTGCACGTGGTGTATTAAGAGCACCGATGCCGTTTACGTGGCAGAATTTTTTCACGCTTGGCACAAAACGACGGACATCAGACTGAAAAAAGAACCAGTGTATATTTAAGTTTTGATTTTTTTAAAAGGCATCTTTTATATTTTGGTTGTCTGTTGAGATATGATAGTGACCTGCTGGACTCCGGACTGAAATTATCGTTCGTTTTTTTCTATAAAGATATTGTTTTTCTATCTGCGTCTTTTAGCGTTGAAGCTAAATATAGGTGAGGATTCGAAAGTTAACTATCATCAGTTACATTGCTGACTTGCTGTTGGACACGTTGTCCAAAGACTTTCTGATAATAAGTGTCAATTAATCTTTTTGAAGTCATCCTTTGTGAAGACCCTGTTGGCAACTTCTGTGTTAATACAACCATATCAAGGAATGATAAGTAGTTTTATCTCTTTACTATAATCACCTGTTGCTGTTTCTATATTATAATCAGGCAGTCTCCTAAGCTCCTTCACAGATATTTTCATCAACCATTGCAAAATAATGAATTATCTGATAATGTCCACCAGAGTTTGTATGCAATGTGGCCAGCCTTTTAGAGTGCCAGAGGCAGAAGATATATTTTGGAGTATATTTATTAATATTTAACAAATGATGAAATTTAATGGATATTTTAATGGCCCGGGCGGCGGCAACCCTGAGTGCCGAGAGACGTGTCTGGTGAAAAAAGCACGATGGCAGCACCCCGGTGCCTCCTAACTACTAAGACCGCTTCACCTATGCAAAGAACAATGGACCCAATTTGTTGACGGTCCTGATGCCAGATATTTGCGCATTCCTTTTTAGAGTAAGGAAACCGAACTGAAAAGATGTGTGTATAACTTGTCGACCAAGAGACTGTGTTTGTTCGACAACACAATGCGTCTCCCTTTCAGAAGATACGGTTACACAAAATTGCGAGAGTGGCGCCATTGGTCTTTAGTATTTACACTATGGTGAAACTTTGTGTAGTTTCTCGTAGATTAATTTGACGGGTCCTCTGTGAATAACTAAAGCGATGTTGTGGTTATTTTAGGCACAGTCCGCGCGGCGTAATAGAACACTGTTCAGCTTGTACTTTGTAGTTGGCCTAAAATCCAGTTATACGTGGGATAGTCCTGGCTTATTTGGCACATGTATTAGAGGTCAAAGCGCTTATGTCTTACCTCCAAGAGGGGTTTCTTACGCATCCACAAGACGGCTGGCTTTGTGCGAATTCCGGTGCGCACCAGTAGCTGGTCGCACCCACGTGTAGTGCACACCAACGAGGGATTTTAGTACCGTTCAACGCTTTGTCGAGCACAATGGTCGCGCAATGGACGAAACGAGCCAGGCTCCTCTCTCTCATCCGCCCACGTCCCAGCATTGACAGATATTTTAGTGGCAGGCGTAGTAGAATCGAGGAGGTAGCGCTGACTATACTTCGCATCGGCCACTACTACACTTCCTACAGACATTATTCGACTTGATCGGAACAGACTGTTTGCAACCGCCACTGCCACGTCCCGCTGAGCGCAAAACGCCTCCCATATCCTAACGACTTTTGCGAACGCTTAGAATGCATAAACTTGCGATTTGTATCAGACTTGTATACGATTCATTATTTTTCGAACGATTCAATCACGACTCAAAAGTCAAAATCTACGTTAGTTGATTCAATCACGACTCAATCAGACATTCAAAGTTATGCATTCGATTCACATCAAAGACTTTGAACCGTGACGCCTTCCCATCAATCGATCAAGAGAGGTTGACTTATTGAACCATGTCCAATTATCAGCTCCTGTACTCAGGGAAATCATATACTTGAAATTCATGCTTACAACTCAGACTACTAAGTCCAACTCAGGTACATCAAGATGTCAAATACGGAGATTCTTAGCAACTTAGCAACATAAGTAGGTGAGTTTAAATAATGGATACCTGAGTCTAGTCCGACATGACATACTGTTGAAAATTGTTGATGTAGACAGAGACTAGTATACCACGTGTGGTTTTACTTGAAGTTTTTGAAGGCTCCTTTTAAACAGTAGAGAATGCGTGTTGTGGAATAGAATGCGCGAAACCCGACTCAGTCAGCTCTCTAAATAGCTGTCGTCGACTCAATCATGGCTCTACATGGCGAGCTCATCGATGTCAACCAATCTGATACTCAAAGCCAGTCTAAGAAAGCGTGAGCGACTCAATCAGATTATGATTATCGCAAAAATAAGACTGCATTTATTTCTTATGATGTAACGCTTGCACTCAATCAGAGTTGTGAAAACCGTATGACAATAAGTCCGTGTCTGTTCACCTCCATATGACATCACCCGATTTGATGGCCGCCTTCTTACGATGCAACTGCAAACATTGTGCCAAGCTTATATAATTTAACCCAAGGTGTATTATGAGTTCAATCCTGTCCCTGTCGAGTTAATCCGACCAGGTCTGAGCGTGTGTCCACACTTATTCACCTCATCGAGTTTAGGTCAATAATGGTATCGCTTGTGGCGTGCGTAAAGTAGCTTTCAAGGCTGTCACCGAAACAAAAATCCCACCAACATTAATACCCTATAGTTAGTATACTCAACAGGGCGTTCCCGCTGACCCACTAGTGCAGGGGAAGCATATTCGACCCCCCCCCCCCCCTGAGATCTCGAGATCTACCCGTCCGATTTTCACAAATCAAACGGTGATCGATTCCCCTTAACTTGATCTACGTTTCTTAAAAAAGGAGTTTTACAAATTATAAATAGGGGGCAACGGGGGGGGGGGGCCAAAAACTACAAAAATAGATGTATTTGTAATACAACACAGCTGCCAATTGCCATGTTTATCAACCAATTTTAACGCAACCAACAGTGATCGATAGATATTGAGTATCAAATTGATATGTGATGACGATTTTTCAAAATTCAAAAAATCATAGGCGTTTGCAGGTTACTAAATTGGGGGGGGGGCGAAGTAAAAGCGTGATTCAAACGTTTTGTATGGCTTTTTCAGGATAAATGTAATAGTTCGTTATTTGTACATCAAACGAAATAGTTATTACGCATATTTTTGTACCATAGGCGGTGCCAGGTTAACGAAAAAGGGAGGCCAAATATAAAAAATATGAACTGCAGTCATGCTGCTACCACGGAATATAGATAAGTTACTAGTCATAGATAGTTTCATTTTGAATGCTGCAAACCATCATAGGCGTATCCAGGATCCTATTTGGGGAGTTGAAAGACGTTTTGATAGGAATAAATCCCGCTAATATAATACTAACTAGTCAACAATGACTATTTTACTTTCAACTTCAATTCACATTAGTTGCCCACTTTTTACCCTACCTGGGCTCGCCTATTCTCTTCAAATGTTTAAGAATGACCCCTGGTGCGTTTTCACCGTGAAAACTTGCATATGTTATGTCATTTTTGTAGGTCCGATGCATTCGCTTGTTTCCTTGCAAAAATTATGACCCCCCTTTTTTCGATTCCTGCGCGCGCCTCCTGCAATATAAATGCCTTTATTCCCTCTCCTTGACTCATATTTATAGCAGTCCATCATTCTTCAAACTCATCTGTGTATTGCGCGCGTAGATCGCTTGAATTGTCGTATTTACCATGCACAGTTCAACCCCGTTTTCTGTGCCTGAACACGCCTCCTCTTGGTTCAAAATAGCAGATGTTAGACCGTAAATTATTGCAAATATTATAAGGACACTATTTTTGAGACAAACTCATTGAAACATGATAATAACCGCAATTTGATAGCTTTATTGACTGTCAGCTAGGCTGTCTTAACTACTTTGAAATCCACCCTTTTCAAAAGTGCCTAAACCGCCTACGCCGTTAAAAAATACTATATTATGAATGAACATCAACTAATTTGAACTTATTTAAATCACCGTAAACCTATGCAACTTTTTCATACTTGAGGCAGTTAGGAAGAATCCGTGAAGATGGCATTTCCGTATTATCGCCAAATGTTGCCGAAAAATCCTCTCAAAACTGGGCCCTGGAACCGCCTCTGTTCAAATCAGAAACTCAAAACTTTGACTCCAGATGTGAAAATCAATTTTAGGAAAAGTCACAACGTTCCATAAGCCTACTCATAGCCGTTTCGGATATATCTAAGAAAAGCATGAGGGGTGGACAATATTCCCCCCCTGCCACTAATAGGGTTAAAACCGTATGACTTTTTAATAACCTTACCTACACCCTTAATTAAAAACCTAAAAGAGCTTAAAAGAACTCTTTAAGTCACCCACTGCACTTTCCGATCCGTAAAATGCCGAAGAAAAAATGACGAATAATAGCAATTTCAAAAGTATTTTACCGGACGATAACATCATTACGTAATCGTATGTAACAGGAGACTTCAACGCCGAAACGGCGTTTGCAAGGGTTTACAAATCACAAATCACGGTTATATATTTGTTTTGTTAACCATACTCTGTTTCGGGGATCATCATGATTCCCAATAGGAACTCTGAAAAAATAGCCTTGGCTATTGCAGGGGTGTTTTTTTGCCAGGCTCCTAGAAGGGTATTTTGGGCGGAGTATTTTTCTCTCTCGGTGAATGAAGACTGCCAGCGTCTTTGGCAGAACCGTAGTGAAGCACGTGCATGCTTTCTTTTTTGGACCTGAGTTGAACGAAAAGGACTGTAGTCTGTAGCGTTCACAAAACGGCCAAGAACAGATTTGTGGTAAATCATGACTGCAAACGTCCCATTGGGAATCCTGTCAAGTTTATGTATATCCCTTTATAAATGTATACAAATGTATGCGGAAACAACGGGAAAAGGTCCAAAAACGTTCTTTATTAAATTTGCTTTACATCTATGTATGATATTCCTATTTGTCGTAAAAACTCAAGCGGTATTTTTGTTTTATGTGCGGCAAAGTCCAGGATTTTTAAAACCCGCGCACTGCAGGGGGGGGTTGATTTCCGCCCCCCTCAGGTTTTGCAAGGAGTAAGCGGACAAACGGCGGCGCGCGGCGCAGGCCAAATTTCGTACACCTATTTGGGCATCAATTACCCACACTTTAGGAAAAGTTTTGACTTGAGGTCGTCTCAAGTCAGGTCACAAGTTCATGTCAAGTGACCTTACCTTAAAAAAATGTTTGTGTTCGTGCCAAAGCCACAGTCTTTTTCCGAAAGGTTTGATACTTGCAGGATTTCATACGGATATCAGTACCTACAATTCTTATATCTCGGATTTTTCGTATCGGTGACCAAAGGTCAGTCAATTTTATTGACTTCCCATTATAAGTGAATTGGAAAATAAAACAATGCTTTCCTTTTCGAAATATTCATTGATCAGGCTAATTATTCAGAAATTCATGTATTTTAGTCATTCTGGAGACCTGATGTGCTATGTTCTCAGAGATCTAGACAGGTCATATGAGGTCACTGAGGTCTTCAGCAATGATTTGATAATACTCTGTGATAGAAAAAAAGATAGAGACGAGCAGTTACACCACTTTGTTCGTCTCGTCTAATCCGCATTGCCAATATGCAATATGACCTACCTGGGTGCACCAAATGACCATGACCTGAGGTTCAAATTTCGAAGTTGACCTTAACAGGATCCAACCGCGTATGTATTTTCATAAAGCGCCCGATGAGACAAACACGATGGGGTCCAAAATATTCCCTTCTTGTTAATGTGAAATGCTATTCACTGAAGAACTGCTGGCTAAAAATAGCTTTTTGACCTTTCTATGACCTCTGAGCCTAAATATTGTCTGAGCTCAAGTTTGAGGACTTACATGCGACTGCAAATTTGGAATATCTATATAATGCTTAATTAATTGTTTGCTCCTGCTATCATAGTTTACGGATAACGGGGTTTCTGGAAAAGGTCCATAAAACCGGGAAAATCTGACTTTGTGTGACCACTGTTGACCTCAATTGTGACCTGATCCAAGAAAAGACTGAAATACTTTCAATAGAGCTTGTCTAAAGATATCTAATGCCGTTTTTCGCTTGTCGCTACGTTGCGTAGTTTTCGAGATCTCACGGGGGGGCGGAAATCCCCCCTGCAGTTCATGTTCGTCGCGAACCCCCCGCAGTGCGCGGGATAACATGGTGAATTCGCCCACAAAACGGCATTTTTGCATTTATAGTCGTCGTTATATCCACAACATCTAAGGAGTACTGAGGAAAACAACCTTAAAATACAAAACAATCAATTGACTTTGTATTCCAACCATAACAATTTGCATTCAGATGAAATTCGAGCGGTAATTTGGTCAGATACAACTGCATGTCTATTTTCCACTCATACCCGGCCATACTAAGTAAAGGAATCATGGCCGTACCTTGGAATGGGTTCGAATCCCGGAAGAGGTGACAGTTTTCCATAAACTTTCGGTTTTGTTTGGGAATGGACAAGTTGCAGGTTACCTAACCCTCTGTTTTTATGTATTTGATTGAACGCAATTTATTTTAAAATATTTTATAGATATAGTCAAATTAATATAAATTCCATTGAATTATCAGGATTTTAAATAATTTAGTATATTTACGTAATTAACCATTCTGCTCTCTGATTGGTCGTGACGCAATTTAGCATTAGTTCAGGCGCAATGATACCTGAGGTAATTTTAGCAGCTCGATTGACACATTGAATTTGTAAAATAGAGGTTCAACGCAAAATTCAGCATCACGTTAATTGCGTTGAAATCGAAGCACGTGATATGGCGCATTCAAGTGATATCGCTCATTTAATCATACAACTTAACTGAAAACAAACACAAAACTAAAATTGTGAATTCTACCTTGTGACAAATCAATATCTTAACGGCAGCTCAAGGTGCATGTAACGGATTGCTTAAGCCAAACGGATCCTAAGGATGATTCTAATCGCTTTCCATACGAGCTCTGGATCCGACAGACACTATTTCAAGACAGCATTTGAGGCACGGTCGCATTTTGAAGTAGTTCTGGGGCATGTTTCATGAGGAGGCATCTGATTGAGCCCACTTAACAGCTTTTCTGTGGAGCGACTAATACGAGTTATTAGCGTGTTTAATAAGAATCTCCAGACCAGGAAGCAGCTTAAAGACAAGCCATTGAGAACTGCAGTGCGGACCATCCCCTGCCGGCAGGTAGCCGTTAAGAGCTTGGTGAGTTGAGGTGGAGGCAGAGTGTGCCTCAGCCGAGGACGGAGCCTATCTCAAACATTGTGCTCTTAGAGGATATTAAGATGGACGCTTTGTGCTGTGGCATACACAGCATAAATTGCCATAATTCTTGAGTAGTTGGTGGGAACAGTAAGTCATAGGAAAGCGTTTAACCATTTAATATTGCCACGGGAAATTTTTGAAATAACATGCTTTGTCCAAGGGATGCGCAAATTATTGCTAAATGACGTCACTACATCAATGCTTTATAAATAATAAACTTTTGCATGCAAATATCTCTCTGAATATTGCTCTGTATGCAAAATGATGTGTATCATGTTGATCAGCACATTTTTCTTATTATTTTGCACATATTTACCAAACAACCTGCAAGTTGTCCATTTGTTCGCTGACATCAAAACTTGAATATTGAAGATAGTTCACAATGAATGATGCTGCACTATCTTATTCTCTTAATAATATACTAAATAATTTATATAAACATTAATTACTTATGAAGACGGTGCGCAGAAAATGTCCATTGCGCGCAAAAGTTGTCTTTTTTTTTAAACGTGGAGGGCTTTATAACAATCCTTCACCGAAAGATATTACAATAATAAAGGGACTGTCCCACCTTAACATAAGATTTGAGTTGAGATAGCCATTGTGCGTGCTTGGCATTGAAATTATGCATGGTATAAGTTAAAACCAACCACCGGGTCGATTACAAAGAAATTGACGGTTTGTAGTTCTGACATCGTGTAAACATCCCCAGTCCCCAGTGTTATTTGAATGGTTCTGAGCCGATGTGTGTCGTTCTCTTTTTTACTAAATGTTGATTATAGTCGAACTTGTTTTACCATTGGCAAAATCATTAGCCATACACTAGTTCATAATTATTGGTGGCAATCCACCCAAAATTCCTTCTATATGGACGTCATCAGCCCAAATATTAAAAACTTTTTTTTATAAATTGAGCACTGTGGTAGAAACAAATGTCATAATCGTGTTCGGCAGCATCCACTTCATATTTTGCACCACAAACGACGTACATTTGACACATTTTTAAGGTGGGAGTGTCCCTTTAAGTTTCTCGTCTCGAAAATTGTGCATGCGCATATAACTTCACTGGCCATTTGTGAACGCTACATCCGATTTTGTCCGATTTCCGATTTTGTTACCAGCTCATTTGTCTTGCCTTCTCCCTTAACTTAGCAAAAATATGGAAAAATGTGCAAAATTGTGGTGTGATCAGCAACCGTGCTGTATACTTGACACATACATTTTCCGAAACTGTTTTAGCGCTACCAGGGTCGCTGAATTGCAGCAGTAATTATGTGACATTTTTCACGTGAATTGCTTGAGCATTAGTTTCCTGTCTGCATGTTTTCCCACACAATGAACAAAACTGTGCAAGCATGATTCCTGCTGTTGGGACAGAGCAGTCCGAGCTCTGTAATTGTTAGCAAGACTGACTTATTGCAATGCATTTGCGAGCTTAGGCGGTGAAATGATGTTTGCTGGCGGCTGCCATAGACACTGGGACTGGTAAACAGATCGTGTAACAGAGTCCTGGCCTCAAGGAAATGTTTCGCCACTGCGATTGCAGCAAAATGAAAATTATGCTTATTTTATAACACTTTCAGCATCTGCCAAGGTGTGTAGATACTTAATGCCAAAAAAATGATACAATAATGAATGATTGTGTTTCAAAAATGTTATCATCTGATGAAGTGTCGTGAACAAAACATTATGTAATTATGTTCTGTATGGCGCCCCCGTATAGCTCATTCGAGAGAGAGCGCTGTGCTTCAGGGGTGTGTAGGATCCTTTCGGTTAAGGGAGCTGCTGCAAATTCAGCCCTCCCCCAACTTTGACGAGAAAGTGGGTCAAATCCGGGGATAAATCTTTATTGTGTGAATTTTGATGGTACTTAAAGCGATTTTTTCCCCAGCTGATCCACCCCCCCCCCCCCACACCACCACCACCATCACCACCTTTTCTGGCGAAGCTTCACCCCTGCTGACCTTACCATGCTATCCACCCAGGCAAGGCAAATGCAATTTCTAGTACGGGGCAATGCCTTGGTGCATCACCGCACCGACAAAAAATTCACTCAGGAGTCTTCAGGTACCTTATTCTACATCAATTTCACGTCTTCTGTGAGAAAATGAGGAAATTTCGTTGAGAAATTGCTGAGATATAGTGAATTTAGTGACGTCACTACACGCGTTTTTTTACACATAAGTCAGCTAAACCTCAACAGACCGTACAAAGGCAACAAAATAAGTAAAATGCAATCCAAAAATTTATAGTGATTTCAAATAATCATGGCTACTTTATGGCAATCTCGGATTTTTTATCCCAAAAATAAATAAAAAAGTTTTTGGAAAAATGACTATAAAATCACAATTTTCGAAGGTATTATGAATTCCGGAATATATATCAGAGAACTATATGCAACCAACTTACATACCAAAATTAAAAGTGATATCTTTATTTTGACTGAGTGATCGCATTTACAGTGCTGGGGTAACTCGTGACGTCATATTTTGAAATTGCATTTTTTGGGGGGCTTTTGTTGACAAGATACAGAAGAATAGATGACAGCACTGTATGTCTGAGACAAAACTTGTCTAGAAACATGTGTTTTTGGTTTATATTTATCAATTAAAAACAAATCATTTTCTGACCTTACTTTGACCTTAACTTGTCCTTCACCTCATATACATGAAGTTTGGTGATCAAATGAGTATCACCATTGCTTTCCACGCGTAAAATGAACCATAAAACATGCGTTGCATAACTTTTGTAGATATTTTGCGCATAGTGACCTTTTGTGACCTGACCATGGTCCTTGACTTTTAATATTTTTCAATAATCTCATTTTTGATCATACATCTACATCTACCATTTATTGACCACAATCGTCATGTCGATTATTACGTCAATTGGAGTGTCCGTAGAAGGCTGAGAAACTAGTGAATACTACGTAATTTTGCGACGAATGCACTCAGTGAGCTGGTTTCGACAATAGCTTGCGGATATTCATTCCACTCCCGTATCGTGCGGGGAGAAAGGAAAACTGGTAGTACTGTGTCCTGCCGAAGGGAACTCGATATTGCTGGTCATGACTTCTTCTGGGGCGTTGCGGTAGAATCTGAAGTTTGCTTTTGATGTCTGATGCGGAAACCATGTTATGAATGATCTTGAAGAGCATGATCAAACGTGCCATCTTCCTCCGTTCTTGTAATGATGTCCAGTTGAGATCATGAAGCATACGCCGGGTTACGCTGCACGTTCTATGGGTATTTGCGAAACCCACAAAACGTGCAGCCCGGCGGCTGATTGACTCTATTTTGTTGATGTGTTGTTGCGTAAATATGGGTCCAAACGGTGCTTGCATACTCAGACAGGTCTAACGTCACGTATTATAAGAACTTCGTTTAATTTTCCTTAGAGCCTTAATCTTCCAAATTTCGTTTGAGGAAATCCTAATGCTCTGTTCGCCTTCGGAGCAGATGTTGTCTATCGATATGAATTTGTCACAGGTAGATCCGTGTTCATCCGTAACTCCACGAGGTAAGGCAATTGCTTGACTGTATCCCAAGGTTTGTCCATGTTAGCACATAATGCTTTCCGTGTCTTCGCTATTTCGGGTCACTGGAGAAAGTATGCCAAACTTTTTGGGTGAAACTCATGTTCCACTTGGTCTCCCACGCGACCAGCTTACCCAAGTCGTGCTGGAGGCAATTTCTGATCAGCCACGCCCGATACGACATTGTATGCGGCCCTCGTCGTCTGACGAACAGCCGTGGGTACGGGCCTGCAAGATCTCAGGCAGGTCGTTAATGTAACACAAGGAATAAACAGGGGGCCAAAACACTCCCTTGGGGCACACCGGACTTCACATCAATGTATAGCTAGAACGGTCATCATTCACTACAACTGCCTGGCGTCGTCCCCGCAGGAAGTCGGCTATCCAATGGTTAGTTCTCCCACGGATGCCATAATGGTCGAGCTTGTGAACCAGAAGGCTGTGGTTGACCTTATCAAATGCTTTGGCAAAGTCCATGATGAGGATGTCCGTTTGAAGACCTTTGGACAGATAACCGACAAGCTCGTCTATAAACTCCAGTAGTTGTGTTTCACAGGACCGTTTCTTGCGGAAACCGTGCT
>VOPJ01004384.1:0-42538 GCA_014673585.1 Semibalanus balanoides
TAAGTTCCACCACTAGAGAGACAGCACCGATAGTTCATCTGACTTGCTACCTCGCTGCCGGCAGGCAAGTTCGCGTGTAAGATTTGGATCCAGACGTTCAGCTTCTCGTTGCCGGTGAGCCTGGTGGTGCCGTGCAGCCTGTCGATGATGCTGCTGCTCTGCGGACTGCGCGCAGAAGACGCCTGCTGCTTCAACGAAAAGATACCCAGCTACCTGTTCTTCGAGTGCCCGCGTGGGACTACATCGACTCGTTCATGTGACCAAGGACGTGAGTGACGGCCGGGGAGACTGACGTCAGTGGTCCGAGTGGCTGAAATGTGCAAACATGGGTGGATCAATATTAGCAACGGCAATACAAATGAAATAAAGGTGTGATGATCAAAATCATCTCAATCGATATCAATATCAATCGATATCAATATCAATCGATATCAATATCAATCAATATCAATATATCAATATCATATCAATTATGTTATACATTCTGATAAACTTGATGCAGATCCGTACGACGCTGCGCTGAAGCATGACAAAACAAAGGGTATTGTAAAACAAACACTTCGTCGTGTATTGAGAGATGATAACAATAAGAGATCACGATCAGATATTATTTTGTCCTGTAACTTTTCATTCGAAAAGTTTCTGTCTGTCTGTATATCTGTCTGTCTGTCTATCTGTCTGTCTGTCAGTATGTCTGTCTGTCTGTCTGTCTGTCTGTCTACCGTTCCACACCACAGCATCTGAAGTACTTCCCCAGCCAAGCTACTCTGCCGTAACAAGCTCCGGCCAGCATGGAGCTCAAACCCACTGTCTTTGCGTTACCAGAATGTCACTGTAAACCAACTGAGTTTACCAGCGCATGTGGCCGCGTGTTCCGTATGAAGCCTGCCTCTCCTCTACCATTCGCGGCGCGATTCGGCATGGGGCGGACTCTGTTCGGTTCGGTGGTCGGGGCGGGCCCGTGTCCCACCCCGGGCCACATGCTGGCCTACGCTCGGGTCGCAGCGTCGCGTGTGGAGTGGTTGCGTGCGGGGAGCGAGGCATACAGTGACCGGTAGGCTGGGTGTGATGCAGAGTAATGGCGCCCACTGTTAACCCGCTTCTGAGCGTCTCCCGAAAAGTCACTGAGTTAAAGGGAATATAGCACCTTTAACATTAGTTTTTAACTGAGATAGCCAGTTTGTCGGGTGGTACTGAGAAACCTCTAAATCTGAATTTTTCTCTTCCAAAACGAACCTAGTTGCCTGAAGTTTTGAACGCAAAAACCGTTTGGTCATATGTGGTCATATTTAACGTCACAAATCCGTGACGTATCGCATACGTCATCAGTGTTACCCAGCGTTCACGTATGCGTGCCCACGTCCCTACCCGGCGCGAGTGAGCGCGGTCGTCCCAGCCAGTCGCGTTTCAACGGTACCGGTGGTGCACCGGTAGTGAAACGCGACTGGCTGGGACGAACAGGCGCATGCGTGGCGGTGCCGGCACAGCAGCTGTCAGCCTCATTGTGACGTCAACAACTCGCTTTGGTGACGCAAAATATTGTTTGTGACGTCACAATGTAACATATTACTATTTTTCAAATTACAACAAATTCCTGACTTTTTTCGAAAAATGAATGCCAGGACTGTAATCAGGGCATTCTTCTCCATCATTTTACATACTTTTCCCAAGGTGCTATATTCCCTTTAACGGGTCACTGGGTTACGGGTCAACGGGATAGCGGGTCAAGCAGCCTCTCGACAAATGTCAATCTGCTAACGGGTTAACAGATGAACGGGTTTACCATCCACTAATTCAATATCAATATGATGTGTGCTCCTGCATGGATGAGAGATACCTTTTATTTATAATACCTTTACTTTTGAGGTACTTCTCATCCATGGTTCCTGGAACATTATGGCCCAAGACAAGCTTGGGATGTGTTTGGATGTGGTTTGGAAGGACTGGAAAGTGGACGCACCGCGTCAGGTAGCACACACGCTCCCCTCCAGCTGACGTCTCTCTCGCGCCTGTTTCAGGTGGTGTGGCTCTGGGCGCTGTGGCTGTTCTCTCAGGCGTGGATCACGGCGCACATCTGGTCTCCACGCAGTTTCCGCCTCGCCCCCACCGAGAAGCTATTCGTGACGCCCATGTACAACGCGCTGCTGATCGACCAGTCGCTGGCGCTGAACCGCCGCCGGGACGACCAGCCAGACGCCTCGGAAGTGCGTCACCTCCGTCCGCTACTGATGCAGTACAGGGGGCAGTCTCAAGCGATTGCTGATAGAGCCACGTGCGGTAGAGTTGGACACGTGCATTTGGGGTTCTGTACAATCTGTACAATTTTGGATACTGTGAAAGCAATCTTTATTAGTAACGCTGAGGCAGACGTTTGAACCTGTGCTAGTTTATTTCAGATGAAAGCTAGCAATGCGTTGTAGCTAAAATGCAGTGCGGCATAACCTGAGCTGCAGCACGTTTATGCGCCAGCATTACCCGGCTCTTTCCAGTAGAATATAGAACAGGACATTCTGCTACACTGACAATGGCAATACATGGCTGACACCACCTCACTTTGTCCTCAGGGTGGAGAGATTACCGATGTGCTGGACCGCAGCTCCGAGGAGGACATGGACAGCGTCTCGACCCGCTCCAACGACGACGAGACGTCCAAGGTGCGGCAGAGCGACTCGGTCACGCGCATCCTGACGTGCGCCACCATGTGGCACGAGGATAGGAGCGAGATGCTGCTCATGCTGCAGGCAGTGGTGCACATGGACGCCGATCAGTCGGCGCGCCGCTGCACCCAGAAATACCTCAAGATCATCGACCCCGACTACTACCACTTCAAGACGCACATCTTCTTCGACGACGCGTTCGAGATCTCCGACGACGAGACGGAGGAGATGCTGGTGATCAACCGATATGTGCGCCAGCTTTGCCTCTGCATTGACGAGGCGTGCTCGAACGTGCACGGCGTGGAGATGGCCCTGCCGCCGCCGGTGAAGACGCCCACGCCGTACGGCGGCCGACTCATCTACACGCTGCCCGGCAAGACCCAGATCGTCGTCCACCTCAAGGACAAGGCGCTGATTCGCCACCGGAAGCGCTGGAGTCAGGTGATGTACATGTACTACTTGCTCGGCTACAACCTCATGGAGCAGCCCATCGACGCTGAGCGCAAGGAAGTGATCGCGGAGAACACGTACCTCCTCGCGCTGGACGGAGACATCGACTTCCTGCCCGACGCCGTCAAGCTGCTCGTTGACCTGATGAAGAAGAACGCGAACCTGGGCGCCGCCTGCGGCCGTATCCACCCGGTCGGCTCCGGTCCGATGGTGTGGTACCAGCTCTTCGAGTACGCCATCGGCCATTGGTTCCAGAAGGCCACCGAGCACATGATCGGTTGCGTGCTCTGCAGTCCCGGATGCTTCTCGCTGTTCCGGGCACGGGCTCTGATGGACGACAACGTGATGAAGACATACACGACACCGGCGACCGAGGCGCGGCACTACGTACAGTACGATCAGGGCGAGGACCGCTGGCTGTGCACCCTGATGCTGCAGAGAGGCTACCGAGTCGAGTACTGCGCCGCTTCCGATGCCTACACCCACGCGCCCGAAGGCTTCAACGAGTTCTACAACCAGCGCCGCCGTTGGGTGCCGTCCACCATGGCCAACATTCTCGACCTGCTCAACAGCCACGAACGCACGGTCAAGGTCAACGACAACATCTCTACTCTCTACGTCATGTACCAGGTAAGTGAAACCCGCTTCGTGTTACAATTAATTGCAGTGTACACTGGAAGTGCTTGAACCGATGCGAACTACTTTAAACTGACATGTAATAAGCAATGTATCTTTTTACTTACAAAACACAAATCAAAATACGTCCGGCTTATCGCTGCTTCATTCGCAAATAAAGAGCACAACAAGTGCAATGAAAACACCACCCGTCTGCCTTTAAACTTCCACCGTTTCAAAACCGCACAAAATTACGCCTCCTAACCAGTGGCAGATCCAGGATTTGGTAAAGGAGGGGGCCATGTAGCAAAGTGGGTCCCCAGGCCTTGGTGGGCCCTCAAGACTTGTGGATCCTTTGGACCTTGAAGACCAATGTAAGCCCGAATGCACCCTTTTAGTGCAATACATACCTTTCACATGCCAAAATGGGTCTCTGGAAGCCAGAACTGGCCCTGTTCAAGCCATAATGAAATGGGCCTTTTGGAGCCCAACGTGAGCCCTGTAAGAGTCAGGCTTGGCCCTCTGGAGGTCAGAGTCGGCAAATTTACCTGCGATTTGTTTATAAAATGGATTGAAATTTGTTTCAAGACACTTTGATCGTCTATGGACCCGATCGGGCCATTGGGCCTTTTCAATGCTCAAGGGGAAGCAGGGACCCATGCCCCCTCTGGATCCACCACTGTTCCAGGCACATCCAAACAATCTGAATCTCTCCACAGCTGCTGACCGATTGTAACTTCGTCTTCAGGTGATGCTCATGGTAGGCACCGTGCTCGGACCCGGAACCATCTTCCTCATGCTCGTCGGATCGTTCAACGCTGCCTTCGGCATCAGCAACTGGGACTCACTGATCTACAACTCGATACCCGTCTTCATCTTCATGTTTGCCTGCATGACCTGTAGCTCCAAGATACAGGTAATGCGAGATGCAAGTTACGGTGATCGTTAATTCTTTGAATCGCCTTTAAGATAGTTGTATTCGGTGAGTATTCGAGCGCTTTAGTTAGAGCGCTCTGAGATTAGCATTTCGCATACTCACGACAAATATGAGTTAGAAGGTCTTGTCCTACCCTTCATTTTCAGGCCAATTTGATTTCATTTCAGCGTCTCTTCCACTCATTGATCTTCGGATATAAAATTGTCTCCAAATCGTCCCGCTCTTTGTGCTAACCAAAAACACATTTACGGTTGTCGCTACATTCTACATGAAAAGGTCTGTGACCAAATGATGCACTATTTCAGCTGATGATAGCACAGCTACTGACTGCCGTTTTACATGGTCGTCATGGTGATCGTCATCATAGGAATGGCATTGCAGTTTGCAGAAGAAGGTCTAGAGACTCCATCGGCCATATTCTTCCTATCCACCATGGGGAGCTTCGTGGCCACTGGTGGGTTTATCATTGTTTATCATGGTTTATCATTGTAACATTTAAAACTTAAAACAACAGCCGTACCAACCGTAACCGTACCAACCGTAACCGTACCAACCGTAACCGTACCAACCGTAACCGTGCCAACCGTAACCGTACCAACCGTAACCGTACCAACCGTAACCGTACCAACCGTAACCGTACCAACCGTAACCGTACCAACCGTAACCATACCAACCGCTTAACCGTACCAACCCGTACCGTACCACGGAAAACCGTACCCAACCGTAAACCCGGAACAACCCCGTAACCCGGTTAACAACCCCGTAGCCGTACCAACCGTAAACCGTACCAACCGTTAACCGTACCAAAACCGTAACCGTACCAACCGAAACCCGTACCAACCTTAACCGCATACCAACCGCAACCGTTACCAACCGTAACCGTACCAACCGTAACCGCTACCAACCGTAACCGTACCAACCGTAACCGTACCAACCGAAACCTACCAACCGTAACCGTACCAACCGTAACCGTACCAACCGTAACCGTACCCAACCGAACACTTAAAACAGCGCCTGATGATAGGCTCATTTCATGAGGCTTCTTTGAGGAGGCTTCTTTGATGAGGCTTCTTGCACGATACTTTATTCCGAAATTGTCTTTCATAATTAATAATTAATATTTTCCCAATTTCGATACAATACATGTGACAGCCGTAGCCCCGCATATTCACAGCGGTGCTATTAGCTATACCTATCACGCGGGGCCCTCAACGGGGAGGCTTCCGCTGGAGTTTCAATGTCTGCTTGCACTTATAAATTATAATGTACAGCATAATTACATGTGTCGTTATTGGTACCTACCTGCAGCTGTGAAGCAGCCGATTCAGTCCCATTGCTTGCTGGCACGATTATAGTGAAACTGAACAGCACAACTATCTGACGTCCCTGATGTTCGCAGCGATGCTACATCCACTGGAGTTCTACTGTCTGCCGGCGCTGGTGGTGTACTACATCACCGTGCCCAGCATGTACTTCCTGCTGATCGTCTACTCCTTCGCCAACATGAACAACGTTACCTGGGGCACACGTGAGGTTGCCGTCAAGACCAGGAAGACCAAGGAGGCAAGTAACCCACTGCACTTTCGAGCGTCTCATGCGTCTTCGAACATACACAGGCTTCGATAGTCGAAGAGCAAAACAAAACGACATTGATTTGCCCGGGACATTGTTTCAGACGTAAACCATGAGGCGTAATTCGAGCAGTTAGCCAGATACCATATTGATGTTTCATCGAGGAGTTGATTATCTGCAGCACCCCGGTGATGTTTGCCTTTAGATGGACGAACATATCTGAGTCTGATAAGCCCGTTAACCAATAACCCGTTCACAGAGATGTCTTGTATTTAGTTCGTCTGAAATATTAGCAACGCTCGTCGCAGATAAGATTTTACGGTGACAGGCACACTAAAGAACATATTTCCCAGCATCGCTGAGCACCTCAAAATGATGCCGCTTCCTTCCCACTCCGGAACAGGACGTGGATGCAGAGAAGAAGGCGTTGGAGGCGGCCAAGAAGCAGCCTGGCGGCATCATGGGCTTCCTGAGCCAACTCAGCAACGGGAAAAAGGAGGAGGACAGCTCCGTCGACTTCTCGCTCGGCAACGTGTTCCGTGTCATGTGCTGCACCTACCCCAAGGCCATCGACGAGCGCGAACAGCTCAAACGCATCGCAGACTCCATCGATAACATCAACAAACGCATGGACACTCTGGAAGGGTGAGAGTTGTCTGTCACATAGCTGCTTCATATCCGTAATTTATCGAACTTCAGCTCAGGGTGAGGCGGCTAAGTTGGGGTGACACTGGACATACGGTTTGATATCTATTCGGTCCCCAACACAGTTTGGAGACCCAGTTATCAAATGACTCTTTCGGCAGAAATCAATGCATTTTTGCATTGATTTTTGCTACTTGCTACTTGCTACTTGACAAAATTATGGGCCTGGTTTAAATCTGCGATGACCCTGTTATAATGTGTTATCGATAGCGTATGTCGGTGTTGCCTCCTGTCGCAGGGACGGCCTGCGCTGTATTTGACGGACCATGTCCGCGTTATCTCCCGTAACACACGGCCTGCCTGCGCTGTACCTGACGGACCATGTCCGCGTTGTCTCCCGTAACACACGGCCTGCCTGCGCTGTACCTGACGGACCATGTCCGCGTTATCTCCCGTAACACACGGCCTGCCTGCGCTGTACCTGACGGACCATGTCCGTGACGGACCATGTCCGCGTTGTCTCCCGTAACACACGGCCTGCCTGCACTGTACCTGACGGACAACGCGGACCATGTCCGCGTTGTCTCCCGTAACACACGGCCTGCCTGCACTGTACCTGACACACCATGTCCGTGTTCTCTCCTGTCACAGAGGCGGCCTGGGCCGGCGTCGCACCATGAGCCGAAGCTCGGTGCGCAGCGCGATGAGCACCGTGAAGGAGGCGGAAGAGTCTGAGGACGACACCTCCGCCCAGAGCGACGTCTCGGACGATAGCGGTGAGCGGCCGGCATAGACGTGCTCAGCTGGCAAATATCTCCGTATATCTTAGGCTGTGTTCTGACCCGTCAATTCCCAAGGGGATTTCGAGGAATCGGTAGAAAAGTGCTTTCTACCGATTCCGGTAGCAAGAAGTTAACAGGAATACCAGTGTGTGAGTACATTGCCGAGCTGCAGTAGAGTAAAATGCCCACTGGGGATTCCAGGGATTCCCGCCGGGAATGTGATGGTCAGAACACAGCTTTAGTGTCGCAGTACCTCATCTGACGTATATCTCAGAATCCTAGTGACACGGTATATCAGCTGGCGTATCTCTACATCATATTGTTCAGCCTAGAGCTCAGAAAGGGTTGTTAGCTCATGCTGTTACGCAGGTCCTGCACTGAGCGAGCTGTTGGGGTGCTGGGCTTCTTTCACGTCGCCGAGTATCAGGAAAAGTAAGGCAACGTATGCCAGCTCTGACCAGCCGTGATTCCAGGCGGCGGTAGACGTCGCTTAAGTCGACTCCCACACCAATAAGTAGGTGTAAGTGTTACGGCATAAAACCAATGCTTAAATACCTCGTATGTGTTTCATGCTTTACAGAAAAGATCGTCACAAAGCAGAGGGACCTCCTGAAGAACCCGCTATGGATCGAGGACGAGCTGTTCGCTGACAAAGGCACAGTGGAGCTGCTGTCCACCAAGGAAATCGATTTCTGGAACGATCTGATCAAGGCCTATCTGTTCCCACTGATCGAAAACAAAGAAGAAAAGGTAATCCCAATACCCATACATCGATAGCTTATTTTTTCAGATCAATTTGTATCAAGCTGGGTCTCATTTAGGACAAATATAAAAGCTCGTTGATTTTTTTTTAGGACAAATATAAAAGCTATGTTATTTCAGTGTGAGGTTATGGCTTTCGGAGGCCAGTTTCCAGCACGCTGGCAAAGTTTCTCCACCAGTGGCGGATCGAGGGTCTTTATTGAGGGGGACGCAGGCCCAGGGGGTGCATTTTTTACAGCCGAAGGAGGTGCCGTTTTTTGCTTATTTTTAGGGGTTAAAAACCAAAAATACGTTAATCCTAGATGACCATTTTGAAGAGAATGTAATTTTCTTTCTTTTGACGTATTGTATTTGCAATCCGCATCAAAACTCGGTGTTCTACGATTTTTACAATATTTATCGTGATGCTTTTTGGGCATCGGGGTTCACTCCCCGGAATTGGGGGCACCCTCCATGGGTTAAGGGGGCGCCCTCCATGGGTTCAGGGCGCCCTCCATGAGTGTGGGTCGCCTTCCATGGCACCCAGACTGCGCCTTCGACGAAAAACTAGTGCCCCTGCGACCTCAGCGCAGGGGCGCCAATTTCCTTTGAGGGGCGGGGGACTGCCAGCCCCGTTGCCCCCTGGAACCACCCCTGTTCTCCACAGCTACCGAGGAACCGCCTACTGCAGTGATTTCCAGATAAGGGTAATTACCCCGGTTGGGGTTATGGGGCCTCGGACGGGGGTAATGGTGATTGAGCACTGAGCAGTGAATGGTAAGTTCCGCCCCTGTAGCTCAGTCGGGAGAACGCCCTCAACCGGTATGGCAGGCCGGGTTCGAGTCGCTTCGGCGCTCGCTATTTGCCCCTGACTGGGATATCCTGCGGCGGGTAGCATCGGTCGCTAGGTGACGTCAGAGAAAGAGTCGGGCCGTGTCCAGGTATTTCGGTCACGTACAGCTTTTACCTCTAGTTTCTGCTAGCCAACACGACCTCTAGCCACGACCTCTAGCCAACACGACTTGTGCACTCGGGTGGTGAGGTCATGGCCTGCACAAGCTTTGCTTCGCGCGGGTCAGACTTTTGAAATTTATCCATTCAAAACATTTAGATTTTCCACATTCTACATCCATCATACTTTTTCCACTCCAAGCAAAATAAAATAGTTAAGCCAAAAATGTTAGCCCCGCTGTTCCTACGTCTATGCCTAGATGGCACAAGTAGTTACGCCTGAAATTATGCTGTATCGCATATCATGAAGCCGAGAACCGCGGTCTGCGCAATAGGAGTGCATAACGAATCATTCCGGTCGTCAAAAGGGGGTAACTATACCCCTGCCCAATGCCTGTACGAACCACTGGTCCACCATTTGACAGACTTGTGACCGGTCCTGATTGCAGGATCGAATCGCCGCCGAGCTGGAGCAGCTTCGCACAACCGTCTGCCTCTTCTTCTTCATGATCAACCTGGTGTTCGTGGTGGCCATCTTCAACTTGCAGCTGCACCAGGACGTACTCCACCTCAACTGGCCGTTCGGCGCCATGCATGACATCACCTACAAGGAGGACGCCACCGGGCGATCGGTAAGCCTAGACCCCTCGGCACGCGGGAAGCGGCGGGTGGAGCCTGGGGCCCGAGCCCTTCTCGCAGTGACTTTCTGGATCTGGGGTAGGTATCTAAGAGAATTAAGAGATAGTTGCTGTCAGGAGCATGCTACGAAAGTTTGGCTTAAGTGGTAATTGTGTTATTATTTTGTCAATTGTTCAAATGTGGACACAACACAAGTCCTGCAACTAAAATAACGTTTCGAGAAGTAAATAGTTAGATAGGTATTATAATTGTCGATAAGCTTTTCATTTAGGCCCGCCCCACACGGGTGCGTTTTTCATGCATTGTGTTGCGTTCCGTCACGTCTCGATGCGTCTCAATTCGTTTCAATGCGTCTCCGTGCGTCTAAATGGGTTGGGATGCGTCAATGATTGACTATTAACGCATTGAGACGCATTGAGACACATTGAGACCCATTGAGACGCATCTAGACGTGACGGAACGCAATGCAACGCAACGCATTTAATACACACCTGTGTGGGGCGGGCCTAAATTAAAATTGCAAATTGTAAAGTAAAATAGAAATGAACCTCGATCACAATATATCCGACAAAACAAGGCTCCCAACCCTCCAATTGAATACATAAAATTAAATGCTTGCAACTTGTAAACGACGCCTACAAAACATTGTCACAAAACACACCCACGGTAGTACAACCCTATGGCGCCATAATGCCGCATAACTCTTATATCCAAAATGCTCGTCGTTTTCACCGGAACTCGGCAATAATCACGACGCCTGTGGTTCTCAGATCCAGATCGCCATCACGTACCTCCAGCTGGAGCCGATCGGCTTCATTTTCGTCGTGTTCTTCGCCCTCATCATGCTCATCCAGTTCACGGCGATGTTGTTCCACCGTTTCGGCACCATCTCACAGATCCTGTCTCTGGTCACGCTGGACTGGTGCACCAGCAAGGTATGTCGGTCGGCAGCTGCAAATCTTGGCTTTGCTCAAGATGGTAAATCGATCTGTTTTCATTTGCCACGTGTGTGCTGTGCTTCAAGTCTGTATGTTCCTTGAACGTTCTGTGAAGTGTAGATGGAAAATTAAACAATTAAGTTATATTTAATATCAAGGCTCATCACAAAACATCACGTCATAACAGACATGTGCCTCGATCCGGGACCCAGATGATATCTGGATCTCTGTGTCCTGTGTCCCGGGATCCAAATGGACACCAGATCCAGGTACACAATAAGCCGAGGGATCCACACAGATCCCAGATCCTGATATATCTTATACCGAGGGATGCACTGGGATCCCAGATCCAACTTCGGGATCCAGGCACAAGTCTGCGTCATAGCCTAATGCGCGCCGTGTACCACCGCGGTCCCGCCCTGCTGACACCCGCTGCCCGGCCGGCCCGGCCTGCCCTCTCATCGCACACCGCGGTCCCGCCCTGCTGACACCCGCTGCCCGGCCGGCCCGGCCTGCCCTCTCATCGCAGAAGGACGAAAGCGCCGAAGCGGTCATAAAGGACACCATCAAGATGGCCAGCGAGATACAGAAGATCAAGACCAGGAAGGAGTCGGACGACAGCAGCGGACAGCGTAATCCGTCAAGGAAACGACACCGATAAAGCAGACGATGGACGAGAAAAGCGCAGTCGCGCAATGATCACCCTTCTCGCTTGGGATGAAAATCTTTATCAAGCAGCTTACCCGATGTGCGGTAGCAGATCTGGACGTGGAGGCCGGAGACCGGGAGCGGCTGCCGTGATGGACGTTTTTGCTGGGCAGGATATCGATGGAATGTTGAGAGATGAATAAAGACTATTTGAGAGAGAGAGGGAGTAAGACCGATTCGTCCGAGAGGAAGTATGGAGATAGGGAGCAGATGGATAGACTTAGCGAGATATAACATTTTAGGGAGTAGATGATGACTGAGATTGAGATGGGGTGGGATGTTGCGGATTAAGAGCGGTATATATTCATGGTGCCGCTTGCTGTATGAGCGGGTGAGAACGACTGGACAAGTCCTAGTCTGTATTTCTAGTGTGCAGAGCGACTGGTTTTGCCCTTCATTGGAAGGATCGGAGCCCTGGGAGAGCGAACGCGTGCGCATGAGCTGTGATGCACGAAGCGGGAGAGCGGTTAAATTCGGCAACATATTTTGTTTGTGCTTCAGTCGTGCTATAAACCCGTAATAAATCAACTTTATATCTTCCATCATATCCCTCTACCTATCTTATATATAACTACAAAGTGGGATGTGGTTCCTATTATCTTGATTTCATAATTGCAAAATCAATTCGTGTAGGACCAGACTATCGTTGTAACGGTCCATAGCATGTCCTGCGACACTATCAATTAATTGAGCGACGCTTTACCAACTTATAAACTAGCGCTAGGGCTCCTCATTATACTCTGAATAGTTCAACAGGGAGTTAACGATGCGCATTACGCTCTTCTTGTGTGATGCGGACTTGTGTCTCATCTGGTGCGATGGGCGCTGCTCGGTGTATCTGTCTCTTCCTGCAGGTGACCGCCGTATGACCAACGCCAACCTGCGTATGAGCATGAACAAGCGACGCGCCACCATCAAGGCCATCCAGGACCGGCACAAGAAGTCGGTGCAGCTTCACCGTCGTCAGTCGCGCATAGCTTCAATGTCCGGCGCCGGTGTGAGTATGCCCAGATGAGCTCAGTTCAAGGCCTGGCAAATGTCTCGGAAAATCGTCATGGTATTTATCATCTGTTCCTTTTGAGATGGTCGAAAGGAAAAATGCGTAAGATGAAACTAGTAAGTACGGCATATGGTAATTTAATTAGAGTCTAGTACCGAATGCATCCGACCGTAAGTCGTGGCGCATTATCTTCCAAACTCATTGAAGTAATGTTAGGGAATGGTAATTCACAGAACGGTCAAAGTCGCTGAGACAAACATCTGTCACATCGTCATTCAGCACACAACACCTTGACACTTGCTTAGTTTTTTAACATAATAACATAAATATATTATATACTTTGTCATATAATATAATAATTAGCCGCTTTCACGATGAACTAATTGACGAAAAAATGTTTTAACCCTCGCTCTACGGGACCGTATAGGGCGAGGGCTAAAACATTTCTCGCAAATTAGTCCATCGTAGAGACGGCTACTACTAAAATATTGTAAAACATTTTAAAATGTTTTAAAACATTTCGCGCAAAATAAGCCATCGTGAAAACGGCTAATAGTTATGTTAATTAACCATTGCAGTGCCGGTGCTCGGCGCCACTTTAACGGTGCCGAGGGGGAGGGGCGTTTCGATGCCCTCAGCACCTCTAACTTGGCTCTTAAGGGACGTAGTCAAAAACTGAAACTGCCTTCCGGTCCATGGCTAGTCAAAAATCATTTTGAAACTATTTCTGTCATTTTTAGCTCAGGTCAATTTTGAGGTCACCAGAGATCACTAAATTTCAGATTTTCCAGCTTTAGAACTTCGCTTGAGAGACCCCCAAATATCTAGGGAACTATGACATACAGGAATAAGTATAGAAAACACGAACAATTGTTGAAATATCCAATCGCACTTGGTGTCCTCAGACTTGAGCTCAGGTCTACAGCAGTTAAGCATTTAGTTGAGATTGTCCGCCCCTGTAGCTCAGTGGGAGAGCGGAAGAGACAGATCACAGAGCAACGCATCGCGTGAGCCAGAGCCGCATATCAAAGGCCAAAAGGGTTATTTTGAGCAAAACAGTTTTGTGTGCAAATAACTTAACCTAATAAAAATGAGGCAATAATTTTGAAGTCCAGCGCTCTCCCACTGAGCTACAGGGGCGGAAAACCTTAACTTCTGTTTCAATCTACCATTATCCCTACCACCTACTACTCTTTGGGCTCCAGCCGGACTCCACCGTACCTTCTGTAGTCTGAGCCCAGTCGTCGCTCATCTGTTTCAGATGCGCTCGTCGCACGTCTCGACGCCGTCGACCAGCAGCCAGCAGTACCCGATGCCGTACCAGCGGACCTCTCAGGACGGCGGCTACGACAACGGCACGTTCGAGGGCGACTCTGGAGACGAGTCAGACGGCTACGGCCGGCCCGAGCTCGTCTGAGGCCGGGCAAGGCCGCCGACTCTCGCCTCCGGTCAAGCTTTGGTGACGACAGGAACGAGGGTCGCCGTGGTGTGGCTGATAGAGAGATGATGGGCGATGGCGAGGGTGCTGTGCGCGCAGCACAGAACAGTGTGCGGTTCTTGATGAGACGATCGCAGGTAATCAAGGGGTTGTACACAGGGAAGAAGGTGACTACTAACTAGCTACGACTTGAAGTTATCATTCACTTCATAACGATGTTGCATCATGTTTGTCTAGATGAAAAACGCATCAATTGCAACACTGTACCAGCGGTGCCGTTATATTACCTACTTTCGAATCCCTTCGAATCGATTTCGCGTCGCACATCGATGCGTTACGAGTGCTATATTGTAAGCTGTGATACTGTGTCTCGGTAATTAAATCGCAAGTTGCTCAGTAGGTATATATCGTTATTCATAGCGAGTAGGCGAGGGGAATTTAACAAATCGATTGCGTAGTCAGAGTCTTGTGACTGACGGAAGAATGTTCGATTGGCGTAGGTAGGTATGCTGTTTTCTTGCTGTCGGTGTAGGAGCACACAATAATTATTCGTTACAGACAAATATCTACTATGCAAATATGTCACGACATAATATGCCAACAGAACGGCTTGGTTGTGTTTAGTCCCAAATAAACATACTGTTCGAGGTGACATGTTGTCTTTCCCGCTGCCGAACACTGGATATACAAATAAAGGGGAAATGTTCCTATTAGCGACCTCTCCCCATTTGCGACCACCCGCCATACAAAGAAATTGACACCGAGTACAACTTCAAAACATGGATGACTAAATCGGCCATGTGTGTTTTACCAGTGTCAGCCTTTTTCTGCATGGGGATTTATATGGCCGTGCACTGCAGAAGTGCTAAAAGAAAATACCTGTTTTTCTTACGCCGTTGCCCGTTTAACGCACTTAAAATGTGCGTTTTTACCACTGCAGTACTTCTTGAGTTTTTTTCTTCTTAATTTATCATATATTAGAGTTTATTGTTGCGTTAGTTTCCGTTGCATAGGTGTGTCGGTTACTTCTATGCGGACTTCTATTTGGAACACCTACATTTCCCTATTTGCGCCCGGAGGTCTTCAGAGGTCGCCCGCTGACCCAGAAGCTTAAAATTGGACACCAATGGCTTCCTTTCGTTACAACCTACAAGCTGGTTTGTGAATTTTGACTCTGCTCCAAATGGAAGTGAAATTGCAGAAGCGGTAACTTTTTAAAGCATTATGCATAATTTATCATTCCGGTCGCAAATTGGGAACAAGTTCCCTATTTGCGTTTTTGCAATGGCTTGCAAGATCGCAATTTGCGATGATATATATGAATGTGTGAATAAAGTAAGACCGTATAATGCTAAAAAAAATGCTCTCACTTCCCGTAAAACAAGTTTCCACAGTCGTAACAATGATAGCATAAGCACCAGCGCGCTTCAACCTAAGGGGGTCGCTAATCGGAACATTTCCCCTACCTACAAGGAAATGATGAGTTCCTTCTCTCGAGCTTATCATCAGAGAAACAGAAAAGAGAGAAACAGCACGTATTATCATGCAAGATGAAAATTATAAAAGACGAACACGTACTGAGTGGACATTTATGATTTAACTCGATAAATTTAAAAAGCAAATGTCATGGCACAAATAGTAAATACGATAGGTAACTTTTGCATGGCGATAATTCATTTGTAAGCTCATGTTACCTGAATTATTTCATTTTTAAGCAAAAGCGAAAAAAACGGCAATCATCGCATAAGCAAGCGAAATCGGAGAAGTTTTCATAAATGTGTGAGACTTCTCGAAATTCGCCCCCTCCCCTAAAAAAAACGTTCGATCTCTGTTCTCTGTTGACGAATCAAAACTCTGTGATTGCTCCTCTTCGCAATTATTGCTCAGAAACTATTTAAAGCTATTATAACGCTGTTAATCGACTTCTCGAGCATTTTGAACAAATGGCATCACCTGTTTATAATATGTATATACGATACGTATTAGTATCGCATCGAAAAGAGCAGCATATCTGTCACATAAAATAGGCTTGAAGAGCATATCCATTCAACTCAAACAAGACGATCATATACATGATCATGCATCTGCAAGATGGAGTCGACCATTCAAGTTTCACGCTGGCGTCTTCAACCATATACTGCGAGCGATCGTCACCATCGTGTATTTCAGACATGGCATATTTATAATCTGTCACCAGTCACCACCACACACCAGCCAGCACAGGGTGATGTCGTCTCATCCGCCACAACAGCTGGGCGGGGAGAGGACTCCGACGGCACGGGCCACGCGCTTCTCTCTGACCAAGGCATGGCTCCAGCGCGGTCACACACCTACAGGGTACGTCTGCGGCAATGCCGGACATCTGACAGCGCTATCGACCAATCAGCAGTCAATGAGCAGGCTTGACAGTCATGGCGTGGTCAAATTATGGCGGAGAAAATGTCCGGCACTGCGTTTTGAGACGTCTGGGAAACGCCCTATACTGGGTGCAAAGAACACAAGGGGTACATTCCGAGGAGAAAAAAGAGAAGGCCAGCAAAGAATGATCAGTTCGCTATGTTTAGCCTTGCACGCACTAAATGGGACAGGCGTCTCGAAACGAAACGGCAGTGATCTCCGACAATGGTTGTTGCTATTTTACCGAATGTTTATCAAACCCTAGCCCTATTCAACCAGAGGACGACGGAGTCAAGCCAAGACCTGCACGAGATTCATTCTCCACAGTCCACGTAAAGCTCAAAAGCAGGTTTTACGACATCTACATTGCAAGTCCAACTGAGCCGGCAAACCCCTATCTCAAATAATGTAGACGGCGTACACTGTCACGGTGAGCTGTCAAGACATCCTGCTTAATCTCGGACATAAATATCGTCACGGTTCTTAAAAATAGGTATCTTCATGGAATCATTTCGTAGGGAGCATCGTAGCCGACCTCATGCCGTTTGTCTCCACAATAAGGTTAAGTATTTCCAATGTGGTTTCGTCCATGCTATCATAAATATATGATTATGACATGGAGCTTTAGAGAGAAAAATATTGAAACCGAATAGAATGAGCAGATTTCACGAATTTCCAACACCATGGAGGTAATGTTGACCGATGGCATCTTCGACTGAGGGGTCCTCGTAGGAACAAACATCACACTTTCGAACACATTCGCGTATCACAGGTTATCGTATCCGCGGTGCCGGCGGGTGCGGGCCAGGTCGGCTGTCCTCCACCCCTGTCTGCACCTCGGCTCGCGCCAGACGCTCGTCACACTGAAGCTCAGCCGCGCTCGCACGCCCGGCAGCCGCGGCCACCGCCGTCCTGATTTCATGTCATGGCTTGCAACCCACCGAACCGCCCGCTACCGCCTCCGGCCGCCCCGGTCAGCCAGATTGAACCATATGACGGCCGCCGTCCGCAGTCGCGTCTCACAGGTCGGCCGCGGGGCGGCAGCACGGTCGGTCTCACCGCCGGCCGCCTAGTTCGGGGTCCTGCCACGTGACGCCGGTGGCGCCGGTGGCGCCAGGGCGCTGTGGCGCCTCGTCGCCCGAACTGTTCTCGTACCCGTCGTTGACACTGCCGTTCGGCCGGACGCTGGGCACCGCGAAGGCGCCCTGCAAACTGTCCACTCCAGACACGTTCGATATGCGATGTCGCTGCGGGGCAAGGAACAAGTCGAGGTCAGCACGTGGCGGAGATTGGTAAAAGGGAACAGTCAGTGAAAAGTAAACTGGTATGTTCTGTCAAAGCTACTCATTTTACGATGCTGTCAGCTAAAATGTACATTGGTGGTACGCGCAATATGCGATTCTTATTTAATTTGCAATTTAAACGTGTGACACATTATAAAGGAAACTACATGGGCACCTTTTGGTTGTTGTATTTGTTCCCAACACCAAGGGTTTCCATCTTCTTCTTTTGCTTCTCCTGCATCACGGAGTTTTTCCTTTGTTCCAGAGCCTTCAGTGCATCGGCCCTCAAGCTTGCTCTACGGATGTTTCCCAGAATCGGGGTGGCTGAAATAAAATACAGTCGGTTATTGTGAGTTCGGTATTTTCTCGGAACAGCGCCTACAATGAAAAATAATACTGATACAATGCTACAACATGAAAATGCTATACAATGCCTTACGTAAATAATCGTAAGCCTTCCGTGGTATGTCATTTAGGAAATAACGAAGGATGCGCAAGTCTCTTTCCATAAGTTGATACATCCTTCACAAATGCCAAAAAAGGAACATCATAAAAATCTGTCGTCTACATTTCCTTATCGTGCCTCCACGACACTCACCATCGCTGGTGTTGTTGCTCAGCTGCTGGAAGCGCTTGCGGAAGGCGACGTCGAGCGTGCCGATGGGCTGGCGGCGCTGCTGCTGGTTCACCAGGTTCTGAATGGTGCGACGACGAGCCAGTCGGTTATCACCCCCGACCGACTCTTCTCTGTCGTCCTGGCGAAGCCGCTGCATGTTCTTGACGATCTCCACGGCGTTCTTACGCAGCATCTCCTCAGGCGTCTCAGCTTTCTGCGCGGGACAGGGCATGTCGTGTCACACAAGATGGAATCCCCCGAATCAAACGGTGATGTCCTAAGCTTAACAAAAATAATGAAGTTTCATGCATACGGCTGAGCATACCGAAACCAACTGGCCTACATCAATATCTATTCATTTCGTGTACAGACATTCAAGATTGAAAAAGAACTGCAAGCCAGTGATTGTGCACGATCTTTGATGGTGATACGTGAATGCTTTTCAGACGTGAGCTACGCACCTCGTTGTTGCAGCAGGTGTTGAGCTCGCAAGACGACATGATATGCGACAGGGTTCCGAAGCGATGGAACAACATAGCCAAGAACTGGATGATCAGGATGAGCGCAAAGAAGAACACGAACACAAGACCGATGGGCTCCATCTGAAGGTACTCCTTGCTGATGAGAACCTGTTGATACATGGAAAACGGTCAGCGACTGCGACTTCCTCCAATATCCACTATTGCCCTCTTCCCCGCACTGTGGCATGACGTTGGAATCTTCACAGAGCACCTTAACAATTAATTGCATTAAATTGTTAAACAGTCATATTAATGGACACACTAAAAACACATTGATCACATACCTTATGAGGTATGACGATTATTACAATTCAAAGTAGGGAAAATAAAAAAACAAATCTTTCTTCCGGACCCTCACTTGGTGCGACTGAGGTTTCAAAAAAACATCAGGGGACGGAAAAGGAAGCAGAGGATCAGGGTTTCTCGCACCTGTCCAGTCTCCTCGATCAGGGTGATGTTGTACTTGACGCCGAGCGGCCATTTGACGTGCAGGTTGTCCTTGTTCAGCTGCAGCAGGAACACGATCAGGCAGTAGAGTGCGTTGCACATGAAGAAGATGAACACGGACTGGTTGCGCAGCTCAGCCAGGTCGTTGGCGATGCGAGCCTGTGGGAGGGTTGGCGATGCGTCAGCGATGCGGACGGTCCGAGTGATGGTCGGATTCGATGAGAGTTGAGGAATCTGCATTTCAAAAGATTGACTAAACCATTACAAAGCCCCTGAAGTCGTTAACAAATACGACCCATGTTTGGTTTCTGGTCCCTCCGCTTCTTCCTCTTCCTGTCTGATCCAAAATTGTATTCCGATTCCCAAACACCGTATTACATTACAATCCAAAGCACTAACTTTCTCGGCCTTGTCTTCGTCGATAGGGAAGAGGTACTTGGCAAGTAGGTCGGTCCAGAACTGAACTTCGTTTGGCCCCAAATACTCGACTTTGCCCTTGCGGAGCGCCTTGTCTTCAATCCAGAGGGGGTTCTTCAGCTGATCTCTCTTCTCCTTGGGCTCTCCTGTAACGCAGAATCTCCGATTATTTCAAGGTTTCGAATTTCATTAGAAGTGCATAGCAAGTATATCATTAAGTTTTAAGTTTTTAGCGACTGATGTAGATTTCGTGAAGGAAATCGGAGGAAACATTGTCCCGACTTCCATAGTCTACGCTGCGAACAAGCGAGTGACTTATCTCATTCAGTGTCTGACTGTTGGAAGATGCGTTGCTGACCTAAGGTCTCGATGAAGGACTTTCCACTGACCTGACATCTCGCTGGAGGAATCGTCACTATCAGAGACGGCGCTGTCGTCTTCCTTCACCGTGTTGATGCCGCCGTGAGCCGAGCTGCGACTGAAGCTGCGCCGCCGGCCGTGGTGGTGTTGACCGCTGTGAACACGGCGCCGTCACGTCAGGTCAGGCCAGCGAGGAAAGCATGAATGTTTAATAGATGGTTCGATATGTTGTGTCTCATAGCAGGAAGCATCAAAAAAGCGAGATGCTTTACTTAGTCAGTAATATGTAAGACCGGTAGCAAAGCCTTACATCAAGCAAGGAGGAGCATATTTTGCCTGGTCGGAGAACATGTCCACCTGCCTCGTGATATGCTTATCTGTGTCTCTAGGAAGTAAGTTTACCAGAACTCCTTATCCATAAACTACATTAATGTGCGTGCATGCATTCCTCTGGCCTGGCTCCATGT
Source organism: Semibalanus balanoides (assembly GCA_014673585.1). NCBI lineage: Eukaryota > Metazoa > Arthropoda > Thecostraca > Balanomorpha > Balanidae > Semibalanus > Semibalanus balanoides. The sequence goes on from VOPJ01004384.1 coordinate 20,582, forward strand.
TGCCTTCCAGTCTCCACTCACCCCTCCACTTGGTCCATGCGCCTGTTGAGAACATCCAGTGAGTCTGCGATCCGCTTCAGCTGCTCGCGCTCGTTGACCTGCTTGGGGAAGGTGCAGCACATAATCCGGAACAGGTTGGCGAAGTTGAACTCGATCGAGCCTTCCAGATCATCCGGCTGGGTGTTGTACAGGTAGCCGAGGATGCCGTCCGGTCGCTTCTTGGCCTGCTCGGCCGCCTTCCTCTCCTCTTGCACTTCCTGAACGGAGACAGTCAGGTTTCTGTTATACGAGGTGTGGCTATGAAATAACGGGACTGGTCGTGCCGCCCACATGGCCCACATGGATCCACAGACTAGTGAGACACGTGATATTAATCTGTACCATATTGCCGTGGTGCGTGCCAAGCGACACCTCGCTAACCAACTCTCTCGAACTACAGGATGCATTACACGACCGAATAGGCTTAGCCAAACTCATCACTTATCTCTTATCTCGAGACAACAGCCGCATAGCTTGACTAGCATTGAAACTGATCACCTACGCAAATAGGCCATAAAACGTTATTTTATTTTTCACCGAGTTAACGTAGAGACAGCCGTCTGTTAGTGCTTAACACAGACAGTTGAAATACCAAAGCCTAATTTCGCATGCATGACGCTTTTAAAGAACTTCCTTATCGTATCAGAAAACGTACCTTCTTGGTCTTCTTGGCGAGCACCTCTCGGGTTCCCCAGGTGACGTTGTTAAGGTTGATGAGCGAGTACAGGATAAGCAGCAGGTACATAGACGGAATGGAAAGGAGGTAGATGATGCCGGGGATGATGCACTTGAACTCCTGTGGATGTAGAATGGCTGCTATCACCATGAACGATATTGTGGCCATGAGGAAGATGAACGTTGGAGAGCCAGGACCATCCTCGTACAGCTGCAGCGTCTGACCGACGATCACAGCCATCATGATCAGCGCGTAGCCGGCCGACAGGATCTGAGCCACCAGCAGCTGAAATCGGAGAGAACACGACGGCGGTCAGCTGGGATCAGCGGGGACGGTCGGGGAGACGTTCTTCTACTCAGCACCACGCTGGCAGCAAGGGGAGAGGTTTTCTCATAGACAAGTGGCAGCAAAGCAATCTATGTACAGATCACTGAGCGCACGAATACCCTTGCTTACAGCCACGCTGCGGCACGAATGCTACAAGCCAAGACTCTGACATCTTGCTTCCTTAAGACGATCCTAGTTAACCTGATTACAAACCAGCTGCTGTCATTGACTCACCTGTATGTTTGACTTGAGCGTGAAGCAGACGACCATGAATCCGAGAATGGGGTAGACGTTGTACTGGAACGACGTCCAGTTGTCGATCTTGAACGCGGCCACGAACGCTCCCACCAACATGAGGAAGATGGTGCCGGGGCCGAGAATTGTACCGGCCATCAGGAACGTCTGTCGTACATGAACGCAACGTTACAACATGTGTCTGGTGTTGATTAGTACCAGCCATCAGGAACGTCTGTCGTACATGAACGCAACGTTACAACATGTGGCTGGTGTTGGTTCGATGCACTATGCAGTTTTCAAAGATAGTACCGAGGTAGCTTCTAGCTAGGCTTGCTTTGGTATATCAAAACAATCTTGCTTTATTCATACAACCATAGCACTACTTCTGTCAACACGTTTAATCACCCAATTAAATAACAGATCATAATCAGCACAAGAGGGAAGATATTGAACCGACCATTCTTAGACAAGAACATCACCATGCATCCGGATTAGAAACATATTGTAGACATCCAAGTTCTGGCACTTTGCTCCTCACCTGATAACCAATGTACGGCAGGGAGATGTTGTCGTTGATTTTGATGGTGTTCTTGTAGTCCATGAGCAGATCCATGATGTTGGCGATGGTGGAGGGCACCCAGCGACGGCGCTGGTTGTAGAACTCGCTGAAGCCTTCGGGAGCGTGGGTGTAGGCATCGGAGGCGGCCGAATACTCGACCCGGTAGCCGCGCTGCAGCAGCAGGGTACACAACCAACGGTCCTCGCCCTGATCGTACTGCACGTAGTGACGAGCCTGGTGGGAGGTCAGAGTGTACCGCTTCATCACGTTGTCGTCCATCAGGCCCTTGGCGCGGAACAGCGAGAAGCATCCGGGGCTACAGAGCACGCAGCCGATCATATGCTCGGTGGCCTTCTGCAGCCAATGGCCGATGGCGTACTCGAAGAGCTGGTACCACACCATCGGACCGGAGCCGACCGGGTGGATACGGCCGCAGGCGGCGCCCAGGTTGCGGTTCTTCTTCATAAGATCGACCAGCAGCTTGACGGCGTTCGGCTGGAAGTCGATGTCTCCGTCGAGTGTCAGCAGGTAGGTGTTGTCGGCCATGATCTCCTTACGCTCCACCGAGATGTCCAGCTCCATCAGCCTGTTAGCACGAGCAGGTAGTACATGTACATCACCTGGCTCCAGCGCTTCCTGTGCCGGATCAGCATCTTGTTCTTCAAGTGAGCGATCATCTTGGTCTTTCCGGGCAGGGTCCAGGTGAGCCGGCCCCCGTACGGCGTGGGCGTCTTCACTGGGGGCCTTAGTCGGATCGGGATCTGGTGCACGTGCGACGCCGCCTCGTCCATACACTCGATCAGCAGCTTGACGAACCGGTTGGCCACCTGTTCGTCCTCGTCCTCGTCGGACATTTCGAACGCGTCGTCGAAGAAGATGTGCGTCTCGTACTCGTAGTAATCCTTGTCGCGCACCTTGAGGTACTCCTGGGCGACCTTCATGGCCGACTGGTCCTCGTCAAGACGCAGCACCGACTTCAACATCTCCATCATCTCGTCGCGAGTCTCGTGCCACATGGTTGCGCAGGTCAGGATACGCGTGATGTGATCAGAGGGTTTCACGCCGCCGTTCTGCGACGAGTCCGTGTGGATGCTGATGGTCTCGTAGTGCTGCGTGCTGTCCGGATCGTCGGGGTCGAGGACGCGTGTGTCCGAGTCGAGGCGCTCCGGCTCGTCGTCCTGACGACGGTTCATCGAGAGGGACTGGTCAATCAGCAGCGAGTTGTACATCGGCGTGACGAACAGGGTCTCGGTGGAGGCGAGACGCTCGCTAAGTGCGGTGTCCAGATGTGAGCGTGATCCACGTTTGCGAGAAGAGCCACAACACCCAGATCCAGACATGCTGCAAAGGGAGAGAAGGTGTTAGAAGCTAGACTATCCAGACCAATTCAGATCGCTTCATATGATATGAAACTCGGTAACACATTACACAACCGGCAATTCTCAACAGCACCAGGAAATCGATGAACCCGGCGAAATTATAATTCTTCCCCGATCGAACCACTTACCTCCCCTCCGATGAAGTCCTTGATGTAGTCTCCCGAAGGGCACTCGAAGAACAGGTAGCCGGGGATGGTGTCGCGCATGAAGCACGAGTCGCCGGCGCGGAGACCACAGCTCATCAGCAGCAACGACAGCGTCACCGGGATCGTCAGGTTCACAGGGAAAGCGAAGCTGAAGCCCTGGATGCAGATCTTGCAGGCAAACTTGCCTGGAAGCCAAGGCATAGAGACGTCAGGGAACAATATGATAGGCGAGGGAGACCGAAGAGATAAGGTTAGGTTTAGCATATTGTTCTGTTTTAATGAATGGCAGTTATCGCGGTCAAATTTATGATCGAACGAGCCTGGCTAATTTAAAAGAATGGTTGCCTTAAACTCCACGACTGTCACAAATCCTCACTTATACTTAATAAATTCTGAGGACGTTCTCAACACTACTCTCACGTATTTGAACATACATTTGATGTCAATATAACTCACCTATATAAAAGCAGGGTCATAAAAAGTACATCTCTCGTCAAATCATAACCACACCAAAGCAAATCCGATACTGCCAGCATAGCCCATACCGCACGCACCAAAGATGTAGGCGAGGTACGCAGTCAGGATCTGGATGAGCGTCACGTAGACGGGGGCGTTCCCGTCAGACAGGATGGTCTTGGTGTCCTGGAAGCGGCCGAAGTCGGCCGTATCCGTCACGGCGCCGATCGGAACGCCGGCCGTCTGCAGGAGACGAGGCCACGTCAAGTCATGACATCAGTGATGGGGAAATGTTAAGAGCATTTTTAATTTTACCTTAAGAAGCTTATAATATTTTACCACTGATTTTTCTAAAGTAGCACAATATTACCAGCAAAAGTCGAGCTGCCAGATGCAAACATTTCCACGTAGGAACATATCCTCGTTCACGAAGAGTTTTATGCTGATCGGAGCTGTCAGTGAACCTTAGAAGAGATCAACCCGAGCGTTCTCCAGGCGGAAGTACATGAAGAGCACCATACAGGCAAAGAACACCATGATCTTCCACAGCGAGACGAACAGATAGGTGAAGTAGCGGGTCGTCTTCATCCGCTCCTTGATCGTTCCCAGGTACTGGATCGCTTCTGCAAAGTACAACAGACGGTTCACAACATACCTATATGAGGGTTCCTTGATTGTTACCAAGCACTGGATCACTTCTGAAAGGCACAAAGGACTATTCACTAATCACTACATATGTGGAGCAACGATATATGTATTTTCATATGTTTACAGAGTATTACAAATATACTGTTGTTACTAATGTGAATGATGTAGCGGAAATGCTTTGAAGAAAATTATGATGAAATTATGTTGCAAAGATAAAAAACGTCACATTATCATAACAATCGTCAGATATGATCCCGTCTCGTTCCACCCTGATGCTTCTTCTCGTTTCACCCTGATGCTTCTTGACAACACACCCGATTGCAACGGGACAAGTTTTATCACATCAGTACATCACATGCCCAAGTGAGTGATGACTGATGATATGCCGTGTTGAGATGTGAGCCAGATCACCTTGGACGCGAATTAGAACGTCACAAGGACCGGTTTCAGTCAGCGACCCACGCCAGAGGAGGAAAAAGTTGATGAAAACTGGCCACACAATTCACACATCAGCTATTTATCTAAGAAAAACACTCTGACCTCGGCTCTCGGAAGCTTTGGATAGATAAACGCGTCCTAATGCGGTCGCTTTCCGTAGCGTACGAGGACCACCGGCTCGAAGCTTTCCATATGAAATACCTGGTATGTGCAGTTTTTGATAGCAACAAAAAATGAAGTTTGTAATGCAATTTCGTTGCAAATTTTCGTCGAGTTCCTACACCTCTGACCTCCCTCTTCTCGAGCGTCCGGCAGTGTGCACTTACTGACGCGCGACTTCTTGTCCACGTAGTTCTCCCACCAGCCGAAAGATGTCAGCACCACCGCCAGCGGGATGGACCAGCAGGCGTTAGTGTTGCCGCGCTGATACTCGATGATGGGCCACACGATGAAGCCGGTGGCCTGGCCCAGGATGGCTGCGATGTCGCACACCGTCTTCAAGAAGCGCTTCGACTCCTTGTTGGTCCGCGAAAGCATACCTGAGAGAAAGAGAGAGAAGGGAACAGTGCTTTGTTAGGTAGATGTCGCTGTGTTATATAAAGGTCGCATGCGAAGATCGCGGCTAAGTGATACTGAAGGTTGTTATTTGATAATAAGCTTATCGAACAACGGATGAAAGAGACCGTAGTTTTTTGTCGCGTTGTGTTCTTGACCGACAAACAAACGTTCACGTCGCGGCTTTTGTTTAGAGAGCGACATCAGCATGAAAAGTCACATTACGGCCTACGGGTGTGCCGTGTGGTTAGCTCGATATACGAAAACCATTAACATAATGACCCGCATTCATTATAATCCCATCACCCCAACGTTACAACAGTATAGATGACTTGAAAAGCCTGCAGCGGAACCTAAGTGGAGAGCGAGGACGCCTGTGTTGACGCCTAAGTTGCAGATAAAACAGAGGGCGCTGCGTACCGAATATTCCCGGCACGATGCAGACACAGTTGGTGAGCATGACGCCCTTGACGGCGTCCAGGTCTGGCAGCACGAAGAAGACGAGCAGCGCCAGGCCGATGATGTGCAGCGTCTCGAACATCATCACCACGAGAAAGTGGCGGAACTCGGGACGACGCACCGACTGCAGGACAGACACACAGCCACGCACGTGGGATTAACACACCGCACTCAACCCTAACACTGCCGAACAGACACACAAGTGGCATAGGACAGAAAATAAACCATTATGTACTCAGATTAAATTAAATGATACTCATATGCCCAGCCCAGTGTCTAGTTGCCCGCTCCCTCGTGCGATATACATCAGCACCGGTTAAATGGCCAAGCTCGTCGCCATTACGTCTTGTCCGGTGATGGCTATTGTACTGATAATGTCCGTTGATTGTCCGTTTATCTGATAAGAAACGTTAGCATTGTCTAGCGTCCTGATGTTGGAACTGGCTGGATCGATCCGACACCCCCATCCCCCTCCCTGTCTCTTCCGTCTGGTGAGACCAGACCGCGCCCGGGCCGCACCGTCTCCCTGAGAAAGTGGCTCACCTTGAAGAAGCACATCCTGGTGGAGCGGAACAGGGTGCCGGCCTCCGGCACCATGAAGCAGAAGAAGATGCACCACACCCATGCCACCTTCTCCAGGTCGGGAAGCTGAACCTGCCATGTCTTATCTAAACCTGAAGACAGAGGAGCGGGGAGACGTCAGCGCACGTACAACACGGCAGCTATGAAGACTGCATTGCAACATAGAAACATAGCACCGCGTCACAACACGGCAGCTACGGAGACTTCATTGTAGCATAGGAACATAACACCGTGTCACAACGCGCAGTTGTTCCAAGTCGTGAGCGATGGGCAAAATACAGTGGAGTGATTCCCTGCGTACCACGAAATGCAAGCTGAATGTTACCCTTCTGCTTATCCAATCAGCGCAGTGGCCGTAATGTTGGTAAGTACCCTGTGCACGGTAGGCATGACGTTACGTCACCGATAAAATGCGTCATGGTTTCCTCCAGGAATACCCCCGATTTTTCCTTTATAGCCCGGTGCAGCCGGCGGGGTGCTATCGTTTCAGGCGAAACTGGTCTGGTATGGGCGTTGGCTGAGTTGTGTTGTATAAACACAAGGGACATGCTGTTGTCCATTTCCTCATTGCGTGCCGAAGGATAAAAAGTGGCGCTATATATGGTACGTAGCTCGTGCGACAGCTGTCGCGGGGCTGCCGTGGTGAATTTGAGGGAGTGGAGTGGAGTGGTATGTGTCACTGATGCAGTACATCGTTGGAATTGAGAGCGGAATGCTCGTATGCATATAGCATAAGCTATGTTCCCTTGCATCATTACCTTACATTCCCGAACTACGTCGGTCTAAATATCCGATGTAGTTAGGCCTATTGGAGGCTGGAGCACGTGACCCACGGGCCACGATTATAAATGTCCTCTGTGACCTGATTATCAACCACGACCGTGGAAAAACTCGGTCAAGATCTTTTGAAGGCATATTATGGCTTAGCTGATGAGGCATGAGTATCAACCTATATAGCATGCAGCATTGGTATGCAAGTACTTAATGCACGCATTGTTGTAAACATTTTGCAAGCTAAATGACCACCGCAAAACGTGCACAGTGAATACAGGCCAGGTGCGAGTCCAGGATTTCGGTCAGGTGTGGGGGGGCACGCCGTCAGCGAAATGTTCACGGGGGAGGGTGGAACGTGATCAAACCAAAGTTAAGCCCAATTCGGGCGCGCTTGGTGGGTGTGCATCCGCGTGGCTCGACCCCTCCCCCCCCCCCTCCCCGGATCCGCGTCTGCAGACAGTGTGGCTTGTAAGTCTGCAAGGGAACTGGGGCAACTGTCCTTACAATCATTTGCAGCAGCCATATATTTGCTCCTAGCATACTTGACAGACATTCCCAAATGAGCTGTATCGCGGTAGATAGGTTTGCGTTATTTATAACGGGCCATCAATTATATATAAGTAATTCATCAACTATAAATTTCACTACAGATTAAAGTTTACAATTTTTTGTTGATTTATGAATTGGAATTTCAGGGCGCGCCAATTCCTCGGGTCAATTTGTCCTCTCTCTGCAAAATCATCACTATCACTATGCCCTGAAATATTCCATCTTTAGGGTTTCGAAGCAAAATCTTATACATATAACATTGCAATAAATTTGTGATGGTCACGCCTGAGAGTCACAGACTTTATGACTTATCAGTTGAGTTTACTGATCGACCTTATGCCACATAACAATCCAACAAACACCGCTAGTTTCAATAGAACACTAGAACAATTCCAATCGCATTAAACAATCCGGGCAAAAACTGAGCGCTAAGTGGAGCGTCTTAGTTGAGGGGAGGCCATCAGCATCTGTACCATCCCGTACCATCCCCCCTCCCCACCCCGGCGGCGGCGGCAGGCCTTGACGATCCCCCCCCCCCCCCCCCCCCCCTCCTCGTATCCAAGCTGTGCCCTGGTTCCCCACCGCCACCGCCGCGCCGCCGCCGACCGGCCGGCCAAGCCACAGGGCGTGGTTCCTCGGCCGGTCCGCTCCGCTCCCTCCAAGGCCAGCTCGGGTTTTGTGTGAGAGCGTGACGCGGCGACGCACGCCGTCAGTTTCCTGGCGAGTCTCGGCTGTCGCTCAGGTGGACAAAGGTGTACAGTAAAACAGGAGCGGGCACAATGACTCGGTTTTCATATAAGTCAATATTGTGTTGTGGATGAGTTCCATATTGCACTAAAGGAGAAGGCAAACCGGGAGACGTGCGAACGCCAGAGTCGGAATAAGAGCAGCACTAGCTTGCACAGTTTGGTTTTTGGTATGTTTAACATAAAATATGCAAACTAAATGATAATAGCGGTAATTTAAAATCGTTTTTAGGACAGGCACTTTAGGATGCAAAGTAAAATCTTCCCCTGATGCCTCGCGAGATTGGTTCAGGGGAGCAGAGGAACACAAATTGAATAAAAAAATATAATCTATGTTCAGCTGAAGTATTTTATTGCATGCCAACAACAGACTCCTTAAAATGTCAATATCAACCAATAAGGAAAGTGTAGCGAACAAACGTTTAACGATGATGCCATCTCACCAGAACAAACCTTTTTGGCCGATACAGTGCCGTGGGCTGATTCAAGATTAAACGTTCCTGCGGGGCAAACAATCGTTCCTCGATTGTTTGCTGTTTCTACTGGTTAGCCTTTGTCTGGTGATAATACCCTTATCATATCGAATAATGCATAGCGAATGCCGTGTTAACGTCTTCATCCACAATGGAGATAGTACTTTCATTTACCTCAGTAACATGTGATGTTAAATCCCAACCCAAGGCAACTGTCGGTTTTCCCAACCTGAGCTGAGCCTGTCTGCCTGGTGCGGTGAGGGTGGCTCTACCGGACAGGCCGCCGACCCCAGACTCAGCGAACCTCACTGCCTGCGAAGAACCTCGCCCTGGCCTGTAGGGCGCCCACCCCAAACTCCAGGAGCCTCACTGCGGAGGACCTCGCCCTGGCCTGTAGGGCGCCCACCCCGAACTACAGGAGCCTCACTGCGGAGAACCTCGCCCTGGCAACCTCGCCCTCCACCGGGCGTGGACGTCCCTCCGTCCGACCGCCCAGCCAAGGCCGCTCTGTCACTGAACGATGACCAGAGGGCAGGGCGCGGTCCGGAGCGCCCTGACAGGACTCCAGCAGTCACCGTGGCCGCGCCTGCTCCGCTGCTGCAGTGGATGACATCCACTGTCCAGGGTGCAGAACATCCGGAGCGGTAGTGGGCTGAGCGACTGTCGCACGAGATGCTGCGATGCGGGACGAGCAAATACTGCGCTGTTTGCCACGGGTAAACACGTCAAGTGTCCCAGATGTTAGCCAAACATCCGGGAGGTTCTGTTGACCAAACTTGTTCATCGACTACTCTCAGCTGAGACAAACGGGGGTCCAAGCTATGTATACGTACCTGTTTATTCACACGTACGCTAATTCCGAATTAGTTTAATCTAAAACAGACACGGGCTTTATACGGCATGACTCATGGAAGGATGATTTGTCATTCCAGCAAGTCGTCGCACCGTGCAGAGTTCAGACTCCGCTGACGTCACACGGTGCGGGGTTCAGACTCGACTGACGTCACACCGTGCTAGGTTCAGGCTCCACTGACGTCACACAGTGGAGGTTCAGGCTCCGCGATGTCACACCGTGCGGGGTTCAGGCTCCACTGATGTCACACGGTGCGGGGTTCAGGCTCCGCGATGTCACACCGTGCGGGGCTCAGGCTCCACTGATGTCACACGGTGCGGGGTTCAGGCTCCGCGATGTCACACCGTGCGGGGTTCAGGCTCCGCGATGTCACACCGTGCGGGGCTCAGGCTCCGCTGAGGGTCGAGCGTCGCACGACCTCAGCAGGGCCACGAACAGTGCCATTAGCGGCCACAATCGACTGGAACTGTGACGGGCTGTCGATGGCGACACCGCCCGAATCTCGGCCAATAGAGCGGCGAACTATGACGGGGTGTCGATGGCGACCCCGGCCGAATTACGGCCGATGGAGTGGCGAACTGTGACGGGGTGTTGATGGCGACCCCGGCAAATCACGACCAATGGAGTGGTACGAACTCCAGCATACCCGACCAGGGGCCGCAGATAGAGGGGTGGCGGATAAAGGGGGAGGGGGAGGTGGCGGCTGCTCCCCATTCCAGAAGTTACGGCGGGCAAACATATGGATTTTGACCCCCCGCCCATTAGTTCTTTAGAGGGACCCCTCCAAGAAGTTAGTTTTATTTTAGTTTTATTTGTTGACCGAGGGCCCTCGAGTTGCCCCCAGCCAGCCTGCCCTGTAAGGCCGACTTGGGCCCTCAGTCAGCCTGAGCGGGGCCCCTCGGTAGTACCTGATGGGCTCCTCGGAAAGCTTGAGACTTTAACATGGGTCCTGTTCGACGTGTTCTGCGACAATTTAGAGACACTGCAAAATATAGTGGCTTTAATCCAAGAACATACAATTTCGCTCCCAATTTTGGAGTGGGGCTTTGGCAGTTCCCTTTGGCCGTGGGAGGCCTTTGACCGAAGTGGGTTCCCTTGGGTTTATTTCCCCCTTCATCCGAAAATACCTTCCACCGCCACTGTGCCCGGCCCACAGGTCCTCCCACAACAGTCCTCTTCACGGACCCGTACAACAGTCCTCTCCATGGGCGTCGGACAGCAGTCCTCCCACGGGCCGGACAACAGTCCTCCCACAGGACCGGACAACAGCCCTCCCCGCTCCAGATGACGCAACTAGACAGATACCGCCGACCGTCGCCACTCAAGGTCGCGCTGAGAAGGTCTGCTGCTCAGTACAGTACACAGCACACCGGTACGAACCCGCGACTTCTAATCGGTTTCTCACAGGACTCGGGCCGAGTTCACATGATCCAGCAGCCATCCCCCGTCACTTTCCCTGGCCTTGTCAATCCTCTACGTGGCAGCAGCGGTAGATATCTAACGCTCACGGCGACCATAATCTGTCTGTCTGATGACCCGGAACTGCGTGTCTGACACGTCACTGCACCGTCAGCGTGTGTGGGTGGGGGCCGGAAGCCGTCTGCGCGAGGCGGCGGCGGCGGAGGAGGCGGCGATGCTGCGCCGCGGCCGGCAGAGCGCAGCGGGTGCGACTGTACAAAAAATGAAAGTTGCCTGGCCGACCTTGGAGAGCGGCTGGTGAGCCGGCGGAGAGGCGGAGCGGCACCGCGGCACCGTTACCTCTCCCACCCCGCCCCCGTGTCTCTCAGGCCTCCCGGCGGCTGCGCTGCGGCAGCCTGGTGCAGAGAGAAGGGTGATCTCAACTGGAGCTGACTGTACAAACTGTCGCAGCAGGAAGGGTTCCAGGTATAGGCAGGACAGACGGGATAAACAACAGTGATGTAACGATCAGTCAACGAGAAGGTGTAGCTATGATGCTTTGGCTACATATTTATCGCGACTAGCTGCGATTTAAGTGGCGTAAGTTTGCTCGACTAGATTTTATCAAGCGGCCCAGTCATCGAGGCATGAGCGGAAATTGCATTAAGAAATGCTTTCATGACTAGACATTGGTAATCCAACAGCCTCGAAGCAGCTTTCTAAATGCGAAATTACATTGCCGCCAATCATTGGAAATGTCGACCTCTGGACCAAGTTCCGAGGCAATAAAATATAATTGTCAGTCCTACAGCCCGACCCGACCCGCACGGGTGCATTTTTCATGCGTTGCATTGCGTTCCGTCACGGTTCGATGCGTCTCAATGCGTCTCAATATGTCTCAATGCGTCTCAACGGGTCAAAATGCGTTGCATTGAGACTCATTGAGACGCATAAAGACACATTTCAACCCACTGAAAGGCATCGAGACGTGACGGAACGCAACGCAACGCATAAAAAACGTACCCACGTGGGGCGGACCTTATCATTTGCCCACAATCTTACTTTTAGCTTTTCAAACATAATGGACCTAAACAACGCTGTCGTGAAAATGCATGCTGCATCGCAGCTGCTCAAACCACTGGGGTTCGGCTGGTCCCACGCCCCAGCGTCAGTCCCTTCACTCGGTCTTCGCGACCAGACCAGCGCCTTTCGGCCGTATAGAGCCACTTGACCCACATTCGGGCGTGACCGTCTCCCATTGCAACATGGCCGCGCGGTAATGGTCTGATCGACTCCCTCTCGGGCTCGGTTGTCCAGAGTGCCACACCTCTCCTCCCTCGCTCGCGCCGGGCCGGCCGCTGCGATCCAGGGTTAGCCACGCGTGCCGGCTCAGCCGAGATCAATAGACGACAAAAACGCGCAGCACTGCCGGACCATGGTCAGGCCGGGTGTGTCTCTGCCGCGCGGGGCAAAAACTGGCGGCCAAAACGGAAGAGGAAGACAGTCTCGACACGAGGGTGTATTGTGCTGGGAGCGAGGCGACTGCCGGCTCTCACGAACGTTAGTGTGCAGGGTTTAATTGGTGGTGAGAATGGACCGGCATACAGCGTCAAGGCCGAACGCAGCTGAGCAGCAAAACAATCGCAGCTCCGGGAGTGCTTCCTGCAATTGATGCAGATGTTACAGTTCATTTAATCGTGAAATTATCAGCATATATGTCTGCTTTATAAGCTTAACAATGATGATGATTTGGGCTTAAGGGCGCCTCAACTCAATGGTTATGTGGCGCCCAATATATAAGCTTAACAACATTCCAGTGTATCGTAATGTAAAGTCTAGCTGTGACTCACTGCAGACAATCTAATGATAAGCCTCACCCCTAACAGTGACATGTGATATTAAACGGTCCGGATTCGGTTATCGCTATATCTCAAATGTCAGACATCTAATCCCTCCCTTGTCTCCGAGCGATCGAGTCGGAGGCTTGACCATGAAATCACCGCGGTACAGACCCGTTCCCTGAAGGCTCCACCCCCATCCTCATCTAGGACCTGTTCCCTGAAGGCTCCACCCCCATCTTTTTCTGCACATGTTCTTTGTTCAGTCTCCTCCCCAGCTCTACCCAAATCTGGTTTTACAGGCTGTCTCCTCCCAATTATGATGAGGACCTACGGTTCTCTCCAGGCTCCACCTCATGTTCCTGTAAGTATCCTTCCAATATTGCAGTGACTCGGTCCCTACAAGCACTATCCCTTCTCTCCTGTTGATGTCATTAACCGATAGCAAATAACCATAAGAGAACCGCCCCACGATGACCACAGATGTCTCCTCTCGGTGTATCTGCAGTACGATGACATCACCCTCATCACCAGGGCCACCGTCTGCCGCGCAGTCGAGCCGTGGCCGGGGAGTGCAGGTGAAGTGTGGGACTGGGGAAGACGGGCCAGACGGGGAGCGGGGACGCAGCAGCACACAGAGCACCAACATACCAAGCTCCGTGGTTCACAAATACCTGCACTGAAACCCGCCGAGGACAGCGAGAGAGCGAGAGAGCGAGAGAGTGAGAGTGAGAGTGAGAGCGAGAGCGAGAGCGAGAGCGAGAGAGCGAGAGAGCGAGAGAGCGAGAGAGCGAGAGAGCGGAGGCAAGAGAGGAGAGAGCGAGAGAAGCGAGAGGCGAGAAGTCGAGAGGCGAGAGAGCGAGGCAGCGAGAGAAGCGAGAGAGCGAGAGAGCGAGAGGCGAGAGAGCGAGAAGGCGAGAGAGCGAAAGAGCGAGAGAGCGGAGAGAGCGAGAGAACGGAGCGAGAGAGCGAGAAGAGAGAGAGAGAGAGAGAGAGAGAGAGAGAGGAGCGAGAGAGCGAGAGCGCAAGAAAGCGGAGAGCGAGAGCGCAAGATGCGAGGGGAGAGGGAGCGAGGGGGAGAGGGAGAAGGAAAGAGGGAGAGAGATAGATAAATGAAGAGAAGGTGAGTCGACAGCTGTTTGTCGAAGAAGACGTGGTCGATAGGGAAAGCGAGAGTGCGCCGGAGTAGTTCACGCATCATCAAACTGGATACATGGAGTCAAACAGAGAATCGGCATCCATAAAATTTAACCTACAAAGGATTAATCGGTACGCCCGCTTTCCTCTTCACTTTGCATAGTTCTGTTGGTTGGTTAGTAGCGCACTAATAGAGTCTCGAAAAACGACCACAGCTCAATACGGACATAACTTTCTCTTAGCATGCAACTCTTAAGCTGCACGTGCTCCGTTCTGAGCACGGTCCCATCCTCAATGGGAAACTGCAGCTCCATTCCGGGCATTGTCCTATCCTGAGCAGGAAACTGCAGCTCCATTCCGGGCATTGTCCTATCCTCAGCAGGAGACTGCAGCTCCACTCCGGACACGGTCCCGTTTTCAGTCGATAACTGCAGCTCTATTTCGGGCACGGACCCGTTTTCAGCAGGAAACTGCAGCTCCGTTCCGGGTCGGTCGTCTTCCCAATAGCCGTCTGACCGGGTGTGGTGTAACTGTAAGCCCGTGTGGCCGCCCGGTGACCCCAATGAAGCCGGCCGGCCGTCCGGCCGGTGACTCTCCCTCTCACTTCAGCAGGCAGCCGGCACTGCAGGCCGGTGTTCGATAGACAGTTATTGCTTGATACTTTCAGACAGATACTTTCCACTGATCACCATCGGGCAAGTCTGGCGTGCTTAGAATGTGGTATTAAGTGCTGTTAGGAGAAAGAAGATGCATTTTGCTTGAATGTATACTCTTTATGGACACATGAAAAATGCAAACTCGCGCCCCCAACATTTGATTACCAGAAGAGCCTTAAACGGGTAAGGACGAGCGAGTCGGAATAAATCCGCGTCAATTATACCCGTTTCCAACGGATGGTCAGTTTGTGCAAAGCGGATGCACTTGAATTATTTGTTCGCTGTCTGTTTTGCCGTCGCCAAATAGATCGAACTAAAATCGATACTTTAAACTAAATGGTTTTGACGCGTTATTTTTAAATTCCAAATTATAGCTTCAATGTATTGTAGGCAGAAGATCATTCATTTATTGGCGGTGGGGGATCTCAGATGGATTCTGATTCGCGCTTTACGTGCCGCTCATTTTGTCCCTCGTCTAGCACCCTTTAGTTTTGAAGCTCGGCGGTGTAATTAAGAAAATTATTAAAATGTCGATCAATATCACACTCACACACTCTCTCACACTCTGAGAATACTGTGATGACAACACCTTAAATTATTGGATAATGCATTTAGAGACGGTACATTGGTCTACAGATTGGTGGTTTGTTTCATCGGCTTCACATCCATGGTGACTGAAGCACTGATTTAAATTGTGAAGACGGGTATACAACTATGTAATTGAGTTGTATACTAGCCAGTAACTTTGCACGTACCACGCGCCGGCTGATTTCGCACACATAAGTGCCATACGCCGGGCGGATCGTTTCTTCTACGCATCTGTGTTTGACCCGTGTCTTTTGGCGACTTTTGGATGCAGCGGAATATAGGTCCGTTATTGCAACGATGTTTTGCAGGTTAATTTTTGTGTACCGGAAACAGGGGGCACGTCGCACGTAGCAGTGTGAACCCAGAGTTTACTGTCAAAACCATTGCCAGTTGGTTTGGTCCTCCAGCCTCAACAAAATTTTATTTTACTAAGGTCTCAAGCCGTTTTTCCTCAGGTACAGCAGGATACAATACGTTTCGGACACCCCTGACGCGGCAGATTCACGCGCCGCGTGCTGACAATCTCATGAGAAAAAAAATGTACCAATTTAATTAATAATGTCCATTGTGACATGGGCTATCAGATGCGCGAAGGACCGCTTGTCAATCGGATTTTAGGGTTCCAAAAGATATAAGGCTTCTGACCAGCGTCGGCTCGGCTGCGCCGGGCTCGGTCGGGGCCGGCCGGTTGGCCGGCTATATGTGAGAAAACTCCGATAGTTCATGAGGACTCGCTCGCGCTTTCGCCTCTCGCTCGATAATTATTTCTGAAGGTATTCTCAGATTTCCTACAGTATGGAGTTATTTTGCTCATTTTAAAAACACCAAGGTAATGGCTTTATTACGAGCAGAGCCGCGGGAGAAGCGCGGAGCGACAGGTCCTCATTGAACTAGTGGATTTTAATCAATATAAGCGGCCGACCCGGCCTGGGCCAGACCGCGACGTGGTGCAGAAGCTTTAATATCTTTGAACCCCCGCATCGATTGACAAAGCCCAGTCTTCGCCATCTGGCCATTTTGATAGCCCCAGTGCCCAATGACATTATGATTATTGACATGTTTTATCATGTGATGGGTCAGGCACGGCGGCATAACATCCTGCGTGCCGCGTCAGGATGTGTCCAGAAAGTATTATCCTGGCCTTGCAGCTGAGAAACGGAGCTGCGACATATAAAGCCTAAAATTTGGTGTGTGAGGCTTTGGAGACCCCCCACACCCCTGGCCGATGTTTCACAGTCAAAAGACTGTCGGGTGGGTCACCTGCACGTGCGTACGTGCACCTGTTCCATCCACGAAAATTACCTGCAAAAATCGTGCAATACAGACCCTCTATCTCGGCAACCAAAATAGTCGCAGAACGGGGGAACGGGTCAAACACGATATGGCGATAGAGAAACGATCCGCCGGCGTTGCAGATATGTGTCCGATACAGCGGGCGCTGTGGGGGTACGTTGCCAAAGTTACTGAGCGTTATACAATGCCGCAATTATTGCAATGATTTTAGGACGTCTTTCACCAAATTTAAATTGCGGTCACCTAGTTGACTGACATAGACCCATTATGGGACGTTGAAACGATGACAACTAAACACCAATCTGATTAGACCCAATTGTACCCGTCTCTAAAATGCATTAAAAAAGTAGGTTTGCATGCCAATATCTTCATGTAAAATCTGTCATGTAATAGTTTAATTGGCGATTTTATAATATCTTCCTTGAATTCACCGCGTAGCTTCAAAACCGAAAAGGGTTGCTTAGACGATTAAAATGATGCGGCTGTTAAAGGGCAATCAAATCCATCTAATACCCACCCAAAATGAATTTTTGCCTACAAACATGAAGTTTATAATTGCAAATTTAAAATAGCGTTTCAAAACCTATTTAGATTAAAGTATCGATTTAGTTCGGATCTATTTGCGACAGCAAAACAACACAGCGAAAATAATTCAAATGCATGCTTGCACAAGACGAACCTCCGTTGGACGATGGGTTATAAATTGACGCGGATTTATTCGGACTCGCTCGTCCTTCGCCGTTTAAGGCGTCTTACTGGTATTATTTATGTGCAATAATGCGTCATTCTGTGCTCGCACTGTTCCCTTTCCAAAAATGAGACATCATAATATAATCCTGCATAAGCACAACAAAGAGAATCGTCTGCTCAGACCGCAGTGCAGCGGTCTGCGAGGGACAGCGCAGTGTCCAGCTCATCCCAGCGAGCAGCCAGCCGCGCGACGAGCCAAAAAACAAGCCGGCCTTCTGCCGGGACCGGTCTATCTGCCGGATGGCATTACCGTCACAAGACATGACAGGCGGACGGTGGTCACCAGCGGTTACCAGTGGTTACCAACGGTTACCAACGGCTACCAGCGGTTGCCAGCGGTTACCAGCGGAACACGTCACCACCGGCCGGACCGCCGCCGCCGCGCCGCGCGGGCGGTGACGGGGCTATCAGCTCAGCTTGTCTCTCCTCGAGCCGGCCACCGCACCTGGCTCGATCATGTCCCTGACGTCAGACCGGCGGCCCTGTCGTGCCAGGACCGTATACCAGAGCTCCGTGTGGTGCTAGCAGATGAGGTGAGAGGACGCCCTGTGTCGGGAATGCCTCGCATGTCAGACGTTCGCGTACTTCACGGCCGGAAACTATGACGCTGAGGCGTGACTCTGACTGACTCACGCTGCAAGCGCGGTAGGAGATCATGCGAATCGGATCCCACCGACTTCGCTGGCTCGCAACCCGCTACTGGGTGGGAGTGATTGCAGTTTGGACTCATTGTTAGGACCACCAGATGCTGCATCGCAGCCCGCTACTGGGTGGGAGTGATTGCAGTCTGGACTCATTGTTAGGACCACCAGATGCTGCATCGCAGCCCGCTACTGGGTGGGATGATTGCAGTTGAAGTCATTGTAGGGACGCACCAGATGCTGCATCGCAGCCCGCTACTGGGTGGGAGCGACTACAGTCTGGATGCTTTGTTAGGACCGCCAGATTATGCTGCAGCTCAGCAGCCAAGTGATTTTTCCTAGATAGCTGATGATGGGATTTCAAGGGCAAAACTAGCAGATTGATTAGTGATCGCGGATTAAGCGCTGTATACCTGTCGATGAGGCAATATAAGAGAGAAAAAAAAACAGATAGCACCAGCACGAGAGCTGAGCGAATTGACAGTTATCATCGGCTAAAACATTGACAACTAACGAGAAGAAAGTGATTGAGAGTATTTCAACAAGTGATTTAATCTTAATCGTATCAGATGATAAATAATTTAAGTGCTGTCCTAGAATGACTTTTATATCAAATGTCGCATGTAAACGCATAATTCTATTTTATCACGTACGTTTATCTAACTAGCCAGATAGTTAAAACAACCCGCAACCGGCACCTTTCGACGGCGACGGCTGACTTCAACAGTCACCTCTATTTCCTTCCGATGTGCACCAACAGATCCGGTGAACGAATCACGTAGTTCCGGGAATTGCTCCTGTTTAACTAGCCCGGGTTTCCTTATATTGCGGGTCGATGACATGAACGGTTCGGTCGCATGCCGCCATCGCGGGACCTCCCGGTGCAGGTAAACACCTATCTCCAACCGGTTAGAGTTACTCACTTCTGCACTCAGAAACGGAGCATATGGGTATGCTAAGTGTCATCGTGCATACTGTGTCCGATGTATTGAATGGCAGGAAAAGAGGGCGTGAGTGTTAGCCGTGGAACTATTTTGCATCTGGTCATTTTGTTACAACATTTCAACGACCTATGAATTACAGATGGGTCTACAAAGGCCGTCTTCACTTTTAAAGTGCTGCAGTGTCTGCAAGCTCATTCCATCTTGCTCCATATTTCCGTGTCGCTCTACTGCCTTGCAACACAAAATGTAACACATGCAAACTTAACTAAATCGATATAAATGAAACCCGCCAGCCTGCTTCCTTCCATCTTCCTTTCTTCCCCTGCCATGTTACCCCCTTCGCGTGTTAGTAAGTACAGCACCGTGTGAGCTCCAGGCAGCACAGTACCGACCCTGCCGGCGGCAGCACAGGTGCAGCCGTCTGGGATTATACAGATATACAGCCCGGGCACAGATATCCCTCTGCCAGCAGCCCGCCACCCCGGCTCCGGCGGCGAAAGCTGGCTGGACGGACCGCCGCCACAGCCGCCGTCCCAGCAGCACCAGATAGCCTTGGCCGCAGCAGTCACCGCACGCCAGGCCAGCCTCCCCGGCCAGCTACGTGGCAGAAGGCCAGGCCGGGACTAAACAGCAGGCCTGGACGAACAGCATGAGGCCAGGCCAGGGAGGTAACAGGCAGGACGGGAAACTGAACGGGAAGGCCAGGCCAGACTGAAACGCAGCCTGGACGGCACAGGCAGGCCAGGCCAGGACCTGAACAGCAGGCCAGAAGGAGACACAGACTGAATCAGCTAGGCAGCGGGGTGAAGTTCTCGAACAGACCGAACATGCAGGCCTAACCGACGGCGGGTAACTATACACTGTTCATGCGACCGAACAGACAGCAATAAAAACCAGGGATTAGCTAATGGGAGATACGATTTAACTGTCACGTCACCATCAGCAGCATGCAAATATTATGTGTTTCATTGAAGATGAGCAAAATTGTTACTGTAGGCGGGGTAGCTTGTCACGGTGTTTATGGATTTGATCCGTGTCAAACCCACAGCTTTTCACGTGGTACTACCTGCAATCTATTCTTATCACGCCTGTTTCTATCCAGTCGGGCTATTTTACGCTGTATGAGCTACGGAAATCCAGCCGTGTTTTTTGTGGTTCAACAGGCATTTAGGCACCTTTACGGCAAGTTCATGTCTGTACCCTATCGAAGCCGGTGCTTCACTCCCTGCACGAGCAGGGAATCGCGTGGCCTTCCGCGGTGTGAGCCAGACGGCTTCCTGCTTGCCGTGCCCACACTGTCCGGACGGGCATTAGGTGGTCATCGGGCACAGTCACGGGACAGTGCGGCAACCCACAGCGCTCAGACGACCTGTCCGGCTGTGTTGATACCGGCCTGTTCACCGTCTGGCGCAGTTCGGGTGAGACGGAATAACAGAAAACAGAGAACCAACGACAGAACAAAAAGACGCAGAAAAAAATAAAGAGAGATAAGAAAAGAACAGAAGAATATTAAAAAAAAAGATAATAATTAACATAAATAAAATGAATAAACCAAGAGAAGACAAAACAAAAACAAAAAATATATAGATAAAAGTACATAATCAAGACAAAATAAATAAAATAATAGAGATAAAATAACCAAGAGATAACACCAAGACTAAGACAAATAAAGAATACAGTAAAAATAAATAAGAAGAAAAAGAATAATAATTAATATCATATAGAAATAAATTTGGCATTCTCTATATATATATGGAGTGGATGGGACTCCAATCTATTTCCAAGAAAATAAATAAAAACCAACAATACAAATAAATTAAATGAAATATAGAAGAAGACGAACAATAAGTACAATAATAAGACGTGGTGGAAAAGAAACATACATAAAGAAATAGTATTTATGTAACCACTAACAGAAGATATGACAATAAAACAAGCAGACGGCCTGCTCTTGTGTGTCTCTGCGTTGTGTTCCTCTCGTGTTTACTTTTCTGCGACGGTGGCGTCTGGTCCCCGAATCGTCGCATTCGTCTCACCCGAACTGCGCCGGTGACCGGCCGGTATTCAGACACAGCTCGGACAAGGTCGTCTGAGCGCTGTGGTTGCCGCACTGTTCCCGTGACTGTGACCACTGACCACCCTAATGGCCCGTCGGACAGTGTGGGCACGGAGCAGGAAGCCGTCTGGCTCCACCAGCCGCGGAAGGCCACGCGATTCCCTGCTCGTGAGGGAGTGAAGCACGCTTCGATAGGGTACAGACATGAACTTGCCGTAAACGGGTGCCTAAATGCCTGGTTGAACACCAAAAACAGGCTGGATTTCGTGCTCATACAGGCGTAAAAATAGCCCGATGGATAGAAATACAGGCGTGATAAGATTAATTGCAGGTATGTACCACGTGAGAAAGACGTGTGGGTTTGACCGGATCAAATCCATAAACACGTGGGTACAGGCTACCCGCTACAGTAATAATTTTGCAATTTCAATGAAACACAAATATTTGCATGCCGCTGATGTGCCGTACAGTTAATCTCCTTATTAGCTATCCTGTTTTTCATTTGCTGTGCTGTTCGGTTGGCATGCAGTGTATAGTTAGCCTGCCGTTCGGTTGGCCTGCTGTTCTGCTGTTCAGACTTCAGTTCGCCCGCTGCCTAGCTGTTCAGCTGTTGTGCTGTCCGTCTGGCCTGCTGTTCAGTCCTGGCCTGGCCTGCTGTTCCGTCCAGGCCTGCTGTTCAGTCCAGGCCTGGCCTGCTGTTCAGTCCCGGCCTGCTGTTCAGTCCTGGCCTGGCCTGTTGTTCAGTCCAGGCCTGCTGTTC
>VOPJ01004385.1:0-23729 GCA_014673585.1 Semibalanus balanoides
ATATTCGGTATTTAAATTGTGCCGCGGAGCGACGGGAAATTTGGGGTTTTATTCCCTGGAAAACTGTATTCTTTCTGTTGTTTGTAATATTGACCTGTTGTTGGTTTCCATCGAAACTTGTAGTTATGGAACAGAGGCAAAGCTATTATGCATTATTACCGATCGCTTTTTGTTATGAGGCTTGATCGTTTGGAGGGGGACAAACAGGCCACTTTAGGCCTTTGGGGGGCCATGGACCTAAATGCCCCCCTGAATCCACCAGTGGTCAGGGATGGGGTGCCTCTGCACGTGCGCGCGTGCACACCCCTATTCTATATCTCAGAAACGGCTTAACCGATTGTGTTTGAGTTTGGTGAGGGGCTAGGGACATGGGTGTCGTTTTCTAGGCTTGGTACAGGGCCCTACCATTAATTTCACCTTTTAACATTAGGTCTATGGCGTTGCATGGTAAGAATGACATAACAATCTATAAAGTTAGCATTGGGGCTCTACCAATCATTTTCAGAAACTGACACCCCTGGTTCGGGACCTCTCAGCCGCCCCCTTTTCACAAGTCAGGGGTGGGGTGGCTCTGCACGTGCGCACGTGCACACCCCCATTATATATCTCAGGAACGACTGAGCCGATTGTTTACACATTTGGTGTAAAATTAAGGACCTCGCAGCCGCCCCTTTTCCACAAGTCAGGAGTGGGTGCCTTTGCACGAGCACACGTGCGCACCCTTTTTGTATAAAAAACAACTTGTCTGAGCGAGTTAAAATTCATCATACATTTACTTTGCGCTCGCTCATTCATCGCCAACTACGGCGCCAACTACTGATAATATACAAAATAGCATACAAACATAGACATCAATAGCATAGTCCTCTAAATAACATTTGGTATGCATGATTTCAGGTGCCAGCCAGCTGTCTGACGAGATGACTGCAGAACTCTCTGGAATGGAGCCCTCCAGTCTCTGCGGCATCCTGCGCGGCTGGCGGCCATGGGAAGCTGCACTGGCGGCTCACGCCACGGCGATCGTCTGTTCCAGCGAGTATCAGGGCTCCAAACTGGCCTACAACCCTCGTGACCGTCCAATCATGAGGAGGCTGCGAACCGACGGGTATTGTGGTAAAGCTCATCGGTTGAAACATGAAGTTCAATCGTCTCGGGGACGCGACAGCTAAGTCAAGGACCACTTCGTCATCGTAGAACAGATTCCGCTCCGATTCTGTGGCCAGTTATGTTACCATACTCGACGATTACACCCGCCGAGGAGCATTAATTCACCGTCTGGACGTACTGTGCCAGCGATGTGTATGGTTACAATACCGTGATTGGACAGCATAATAAACGTGGTGGTGTCTAAGATCCGTGACCAGGCGGTTCATTCACACCTCGAAAATATGTATGTGCCACGCACCAGGGGAAATAACCTGATTGAATCGATTTGGACCAATCAGAATAACCCGAAACAAGGTTCAGAGCTCTCTCTTCCTGATCGCAGCAGAAACATCGAAGCTCAGCTTAGATATATTTTAGCTGACACGAGAAGCTCAGAATTCATCAACTTGCGATACATGGCCCTTTACGACTCATTCAACACCATCGGTCCCTCCTATTCCTCAAAGGAAGCACCCTTAAAGCCACAAAACGAGACGATAAGATTGCTGTTTGACGCCGATATTTTGACTGGACACTGGCTTTCGAACTATCATGTTATGTATAGAAACCAAACATTGCAACAGAAGTTAAGGAAAGTGTTTAAATGCGCGGACGAACGCACGGGAGATCATCTGCGGCGGCACCGCAGGTGGGGAAAGCAACGTTTCCGAGAGCGAAATGGTTTCGTTTACCGACCAGCAAGTGAATACGGATATTCGCAGCCGGCCTGTGTGGCTTCGACTGGCATGGCTCTGGTGGGGCGGCGCTGCACGCCTCAGTTTGACCGGGGTGCCCAGTGGGGAGTGTTCTGCTCAGCTGGTGTCTGTTCTGACGGCCACCCTCGCTGCTACCCGCCCGAGTGTCCGGCCGGCTTCCAACCACTGCTCCCCGGCGGCGACAAGATGTTTGACGAACAGGAGAAGGAGGATGACCATGAGGAGGAGGATGACCATGAGGAGAAGGATAACGATGACGAGGGTCAGCGTAAGCGCGCATGTGCATTGCTCGTGAAAGACGTCGCCTTCGAGGATCGCGCGGCGGCCTGTTGGCGTCGGGAGCCGACGGCCACACCGTGGTCTGTGCCGCAGTCGGCGCCACTGAACCGAGCGGTGCTATCGGTGATAGACCGCATAGTGGCTGCCGTTGCCGCAGGATGTGTGGCTGGGGGGGCGCTCTGGCAAGCGCCAAGCCTTGTGACCGGAGGGCGTTTTCATGTGAGGGAGCAGAGTGTGACGATTGGATTAGCTGACCTGCGGACCGTACTGAACTGGATGTTCGTGACTCACGATTGATGATAGCTCCGTACGTCGCTGTTTGATCGAGACGGCACGCAGTCGTCTGCATCGCTCCACCGATAGCCTCCGGTGGCGATGGCAGCACCCTCAACTCTTCCTCCTGGCTTCCCCAGCATACACCATGTCCTTCGGCAGGGCCGAACTCGGTGCTGATTCCGGGACTCAGTCGGTGCTATGCCGTGATCTGCCATGACGCAGACTCTCCAGTCGCCTGGTCTGAGGCGGCGTTTCTCTGCACCGAATCAAACTCCTCACTCGCCAGTCTGACGTCACAGCGGCACCTGGACATTGTGGCGCGTCTGGAACGCACTGCAGATGGCGACAGACCGCTGGCGGCGGTTAACTTGACGGGACGTGACGGTCGTGTTGTTTGGGGCGATGGCTCTGATCTGACGTACCCCGCTTTGTCTCCAAATCTCTCCACCGCTGAGCAGCATGATCACGGGGTGCTGGACTTCTCCCGCAACCAGTACCACTTTGTTGGAAACGATGATCCTGTCGCATCCTGCGCGGTGTGTGAACAGAGTGTCACATACACTGCGCCGGAAATCGCTCTTTACTATGAAAACTCGTTATCAAATGGTACTATTTTTGCCAAAATCACGAATGTTCACAGTTTCCTAACTAACCAACAACAAAGTCCTGCGAGTGTCCTATCATGTTTTGTTTCAACAATTCAAGCAAGCAAGTGGCGATATGGCGACAAACCTTATGTTTCATTGAAAGATATCGAACGACAGTCATCCAATAATACAACACCGTCGAGTGATCCAACAATGTCGAGTCGAATGACGACACGTTTCGTAGAAGTGGTTCCTGAAGTTGACTTTGGTTACTTGCTATGCGGAGCGAAGACTATTGAACCAGAAGGCATCGTAATGTCTAACTCCTTGGTGCTGAACAAAAGGTTAGCTGGAAACGAGGGAGAGGTTGAGGAGTATGTCGTGGGCTTGCAGGTTGACCAGTGGCAGGGCTCCAAGTGTGACCCCACGTTCTGCCTGAACCAGTGTCCTTGTTTCAACCAATCTCAAGCGTATGACACGCACAGAAGGATTGGTGTGACTGAGGACGGGGCGTTCTTGATCATAATGCATCCCATCCGAGTGACGCGTTTCGATGATGGAAATGGTGCTGGCGAGAAAAGCATTGAAAGCTATTTTGTTACCTTGGATTTAACTGAAACCGTGGCTCGTCGCCGGCGACAAGCTGCGGTAGCTGGTCCAGAAGACGCGCGGCAGGTTCCAGAAAAACGCAAAGCCAGAGGTATGCTACTGCTTCGAAATGAGTTTGGCTCTCAGCTAGCCTACATCAGACCAGCGCGCTGCTGCCTGGCAGAGCGGACGGAGGAGCCCGTGCCGCTGAGCTGGCCGGAGACATGCGGCGGCGGCGCCGCGACCTCGGTGGAGCTCTGCGTGGACAGCTCCGGCCAGCGGGCACTGCGCCGCTGTCTGGGCGGCCCGCTGACCGGCGTCCAGTGGGAACCGGTGGAGTTCGGCGGCACGAGCTGCGCCACCGCGTCCACCGTCACCATCCACCTGTACAGGCTGTCAAAGACCAACGTGACGGCGGCGAACGCGCCGAACACTGCCGCGGAGCTGGCGCATCTGACAGTCAATACGTCCAGACTGGTTCCGCAGGACCTGGTCTCCGTGGCGGGGACGCTGGAGCACATACAGGCCGCGCTGGAGGACTTCGGTCCTCCCCCGGCACAGGACATCGCAACTCTGCAGGAGAGCACGGTCACCGCCGTCAGTCACGTCATGGAACTGGACGCTGCGACGATAGCAGGGGTCAACGAATCTCTCCAGGTGGGTCCGCGAATAGTGCGTGCGTTGGAGAGTATTCTCGTCTCCCCCTCGGTGGTGAACACAACATCCGTGACAACTGGCAACGTGGCGGTGCGTTTCGGAGCGTTCGTCGGCATCTCCTCCTCTTCTCAAGAAATCAGCAACTCTTCTCTTCAGACCGTAGCCAGTGGTGCCAACTCGTCTGCGATTTTCGGCGTTGAGTCGGCGCTGTTGCTGCTGGACGGTTTGCCAGCTGGGAATGCTGTGTTCCTGGTATACCGTGACGGGCGGCTGCTGCACTCCTCTGGCCAGAATGTGACCAGCCAGGTGGTCAGTGTACTGCTTCCGAACACATCTGACGCCACCCAGCTGCAGAGCAACGTGCTGATGACATTCCGTCATCGGCCTGCAGCCCGTCGCTATCCTCCGGTCTGTGCGTATTGGGACTTCCACGCCTCCCAATGGTCAACAGAGGGATGCTGGCTTGAGGAAGTTCGAAACGACAGCGATGTTTGCAGGTGTAACCACCTGACCAACTTCGCACGAATCTTCAGCTACGAGACAGACGTTTATCTGAGCAAGGGCTTCCACCGTTCGCTGGACGTTATCACATACGTCGGTTGCGCGCTCTCACTCTTCGGCCTCTTGCTGACCATGGTCACCTTCCTGCTATTCAAGAACTGGCGGAAATATCGCAGAAGCCAGGTCGTGATGCATTTGAGCGTGGCGTTGACCGGCGTGTACCTGACCTTCCTGTTTAGTCTAATCGATAAGGAGAACCACGCTGCCTGCATTAGTCTGTCGGCCCTGCTGCACTATTCCCTGCTAGCCACCTTCGGCTGGATGGCAGTGGAGGCCGTGTTACATTACCTAGACTTCGTCAGGCAGGACATAACAATCTCCAGGTTCATGCGGAAGGCGAGCCTGCTGGTCTGGGGCGGCAGCCTGGTGCCGGTGATCTGCGTGCTTATTGCCGGTCCTCATCACTACGACGGCCAGAAGGACGTTTGCTGGATGGACTTCGAGAGCTTCGTCTACGCGCTGGTGCTGCCGCTGGTGGCCGTGATGGTGTTCAATGCTGTCATGTTCAGCCTGATTGTCTACTCGCTGAGCTGCGGCCGCCAGAAGGGACTGCGCACCAACCAGTCGGAGCGCCAGCTGGCGCTGCGACGTCTCCGTGTGTCCATCATCACGCATTCATTCCTGCTCGGCCTGCTCCTGGGTGTTTGGCTTCCTGTCCATCAGGGGAGGCCCGACTCGTCTTCTCCATCCTCTTCTGTGTCGTCTGCTGCATGTTACAAGGTGAGACGGTGCAGCTTTGTTGTGATCTGTTGCCCTCTTGTTTCGTCCATTTAGCACCAAATTAGAAGGCACATTCCAAAGCATGAGTTTCGCATGATTATTGATTATGATTTTAAGCAACAAAGTCCAAAGAGAACCGGTACGATTATTGAGCAAATGCAAGTTAGATGGCAGATGTATTCAATTAATTTATTGATACCAATAATAGTGACAAATTAATAACCTTGCTGTTTATTTTATCTAATAACAAGCTCTAATACTTATTGTAACTATGGTGCAATCTGAGTGCTTCTGAAGCGGACGGGTTACTCTTCAAATGATAGTGCTACTGCCCCATTGAACATTGGTATGACTAATGACACCACCAACGCTGCAATGTTTTGATACCAACGTTGTTGTTTTTCCCCACCAGCTTGTATTACAGGTACCGAGTATTTCTGTGACATAAAACTGTTCGCTTTCACCTCATCCAAGCCAAAAACATATCAACCAATATGCAAATGTTTGCCAACACTAACTTCTTTGAGAAAGCTCTACCCATGTTCTGAAAGCATGCACATCAGACAACTCACGACCCTCATTGAGTCGTAAACATGCTGACCATCAGCAGGAAGACCGCATGTAAACCTGCATATAGTGATTCCCATATACTCCATTAGATAACACTCTAAAGGCACTGTCAGCTGCCCGGACTTTGTAACTGTACCCGTGCTGATGGTTTATCAGTCATCAGCCATGTCAGTCACCGGTGCTCACGTCTTGGCCGCAGGGTTCATCATTTTCCTGCTGATTGGTGGCTTGGAAAGAACGGAGTGCGGGAGCATGGTGGTGGGGCCTGTTGGCCGGCGTCTGCTGCCGCTGCTGCACGGCCTGGCCTCTCTCCGGCGCCGGTTGCTGCTGCCGGTTCCACACGACCTGGTCTCCCCACGGCACCACGAGCCTGGCCACCCACAGTGTGACCGACTCTGCGCCCCCGACTTGGCGGCCGCTGGACGACGACGACAACGAGACCACCCCGCTGTGATGACCCGTGGCTAGTGGACACCGAGGTCGCCCGATGACCCGCCCGATGACCCGGCCGTCATCACACCAACGCCGGACAGGCTTGCTGCCCCTCCCCCCCGGTCTGAATAGAGCTGGAGGAGCCGAAGGGCTGACACTTAATGGAGATGCGAGGGCGCACATCTTGCACGGACACTGTGAAAAGGCGTACCTGGTATCAACTGTGGAGACGCTGAAGAACCAGATGCGAGGTCGCCCATTGTCCAGTGACGCCTGAGTGGCATTTTTAGATGAACTAGAAGAGTTTTGTGATGTTTGTATCATGTCAGTGACATGGTAGGGTTACATGTAAGTGATATGAATTAAATTGGGTCTCGCTTATGATTCAGTTTTATTTTACGCTTGTTTCACTGTTAGTGTTATTTCTCGTTAGTTTTAGTTCCTCGCGTTACTTGTTTTTACTTGACGCGGCGGCGGCAGCCGGCGGACATGACGTCACGGTTGACCTATCACGTGACCCGCGACTTGGCGACTTCGCGACAACTTGGCGATTGCATTTTTTTGAAGCTTCCGATTTTGTATTTCCTTTTTTTCTAACTAGCATAGTTTGAGATATTTGGGGCATTCTGGAACAAAGTCCTACAACTTGAAAATCTTAGCTTTGATTACCTATGGTATCCTCAATTTTGACCCGAGCCAAATATATTTGTATTATGGTAAGAAGCTATGGGGTTGAATATTGAGAAGTTATGACGCAAATTCAACGTCTGGACGCCCTTTAGTTTAAAATTTTTACTTATATTCTGTTTCAGCACAATAGTTGGTGTGTTTGTTTCGATATTCCTCAAACGATTCTCTATGAGAAAGGGATAGTGCTACCGTTGGGAGGACAGTTTTTCTAAAAAGTGTAATGAATGATGGGAATATAATGTATCATGGTAGGTCAATGCTTTTGCTAACACTTGCCCTAAAGCAATGTTTCGGCAAAGCATTTTCGATTTTTCCGACTCAAAAAACATTTGTCTCGATTGTGCACAGTACTATATATTTAAGATGGCCGCTTCCATATTGCTTGGACTGTTTGCTATCAAATTGGCGCAGCTGTTTCAAAACAAAGCCATGGATACCTACCAGTGGATACTTTCGTTTGCTTCGAATCGTGAAGAGTGGAACATTTTGATTTGTGTTGTGTACGTGCCAGTAGTAAATAACAACCTTTTCAGACCTTGTAGCTGAAGAAACCAAAGAAGGCTACATATAATAGAATTTTGTCCATTTGTTGCTTGGTTTTCAATTTGAGGCATATTCAAGCTTTGGGACTCGACAACAAGCAACCAAAAGCGCAGTGGCCTCGTGACATTTTTAGCTCAAGCTGGAAGACGAAGAGCGACACTAAACCCAGAGTAATACGCAACCTAAGTCGGGACGTCATTTGATATAATCAGCTGACGGCGTGGCATACTCAGCTGACTGCGTAGTGTTCAAAGGCATAGACTACAAAAAGGTAGTTTGTTTTTGCCCGTTAAATGAAGTTGCCAGCTTGCATTGAGAGGCACGAATGAATGGGTTATTTTTTCATTTATTTAAAGAGATTTAAAGCTGATTTTAAGCTAAATGCTGCTTCGTAATTCGTGTTAGAGTGATACTCATACGTCATAATTGTCAGCAACTTTCCTATAAACATAAAGAAGAAATTGAGCAGCCTTTTTGTATTTAATTAAGCTATATTTAAGTAAATAGCATGAGAAAAACAGCTGAAGAGTGAATAAATCAACAGTGATACATATGACGTCATTTAAAGTCGCAGTAACGGCTGCAGATTTAAACGCTATGTGAGGAAATATTTTGTCACAAGTGCGCCAAAAACGTAACGTGTTCTTTCTTAGCTCAATTTCACTTCATTCTTGCGATAAGAATATATTTTTATTATCTAAAAAATAGAGCAAATGTCCGTCTATAACGTAATGTATCTCACATAACTAAGAACTAAGCCGTTTTCCGAGGAATTGAACAATTTACGGCCTATGGCCTTTAACACTACTTCGCCAGCTGAGTATGCCATGCTACTTTTATGACGTCACACTTAGGTTGCGTATTGCATACATGTGCTTATGTACTTTTTGCAGTGATAATGATGCTGTTATTTTGCCTCATGATGGCAATATGGATGAGGTATTATGATTTCAGAATATTTTGTGTTCCTTTTACCAATAAAATTATTAACTTGCCTATTTGATGACTTATTTTAAAGAAAGTAAGTAAATATGTAAGAAATTATTTGACAATTTATAAATCCTGTGATTTTTCAGTAAAAAAGAGATTCTTATAAGTAATCATGAAAAACATGTGAATATGTGACGACCATGAAAAATATCGTACTGTTCATCAAGATAAATTAAATATATGTCCTCTGTAATTTTGTTTGTTTTCGGAGAGAACAGCAGGCTACATGGAACATACTTATGTCTAAAAATCAATATCAACAATGATTGGCTGCAGATATACCTGGGCCCTGCTTGACGTGTCGCAAGCGCAAGCTCCGCTGGGTTGGCCGGCACAGCAGTGAAAGGGAATATACCGCCTTGGGAAAAGTTTGTGGATTGATGTAGATGAGTGCCCAGATGAGTGTCTCTAATCTCCACCATTTTCATAATTTTTCCAATGCGTTATACTCCCTTAAACTGCTGTGCCGGCCAACCCACTGGGACGCATATTTTGGAGCCAATAGTATATCTATTTTGTTAGCTTTTCACAATCACTTGACCAATAAAATCCCAGAGAGCACAGAAATACATGCATGAGGAGTTATTTATTAAATTTATTGGCATCACAGATTCACAATCATAAAGTATTAATTAGCAAAACACTCAACTGAACAGAGGTCCCGACACAACTTATAATAAATTACTTCCAACGACAGAAGTAATTCCTAAAAAAGTCTGTCCATCTTGTTGCAAACAAAGTATGTCCAATCCTGTGGAAGTAGACCTGGGCGCAACACCAGCACAGCTTCAAGCAGAAGATGTTTCTGTTTTACATGACTCTTGCAGAAGCCAGCACACTCCAACGACATGCCCCGGTGTTGCCATCCAGCATGGTAGGTAGGTTGAACAGCATAGTCCCTGAAAGACAATAATAATAACCTTTGTAGCATTTGTCCAAACAAATGTTGCCTTTAGTTGTGCTTGGGGGGGGGGCTTAGATGCGCATACAAGTGACAGGCTTGTGCAGGTACATCAGTCAGGTGAACTATGGTTAATTTGGATCATTGTAGAATATTCCTTTTTGGAACACATTTCCCAAAAGAAGGAGTATATAGGAAGGGCAGGCATTCACACTTCCTACACAGCACTGTAGGTAGTGTGACAAGCACGAACAAGTGGCGGGCGGTACAGCCAGATTGATGATGTCATTGGGAGGGAAACATGATCATAATTAGAGCCTAGTTTAAGCTGGCTGGATGGAGTTAGGTGGCGCAGTCTCCGGCGGCATTTCAACACATTCCTGTGGTTGGAGTTTAGCGAGTCAGGATTAGCTTGGGTGTGGTTTATGAATTGGACGGAGATTGAAAATATTTATATATGGCCATTACGTATGATTGATACGGCTCCCAATGACATCATCAAACCAGCTGCATCGACCGCCAGGCTTGTCACACTACCTAAAGTGCTGTGTACGGAAGTGTGACGCATGCCCTAGAAATGCTGAAATGGGCTTGCTTCTTCCAAAAGTGGGTCGCTTGTTCCAAAATATTTTTTAATTGACAAAAACCTAGGAATCTTTATTTTTACATTCATAACCATGGATAATGGGGAACGGATTGCTGAACAAAATATACAATGATCATTCAAAAAATATTTATATTTTTTGACGTTGTCAATTGTACGTTGTCGTTGCCTTTTTGACGTTGCCAATTGTAGAATGTAAATACAAAGCGTGACTTAGAATATTTATTTGTGACACACCATCCAATAGTCAAGGGTACTGAATTTGACGACATCATTGGCATAATGCGTTGATGCACCGTTCAATTTGTGGATCTTTTTATTTAGTTGTGAAGGTCGTTTTCCATACCCATTTTTGGAATGAACGTACACATTTTCAGAAGAAGCGTACCCATGGAATCACTTGTGCGTTGTGAAGTTCGTGAAGGCCGTTATATTATTATCTAATTTTTTATTATTATTATTAAATAGTCGTGAAGGCCCGTTTTCCATACCCATTTTTGGCGAA
Source organism: Semibalanus balanoides (assembly GCA_014673585.1). Classification (NCBI taxonomy): domain Eukaryota; kingdom Metazoa; phylum Arthropoda; class Thecostraca; order Balanomorpha; family Balanidae; genus Semibalanus; species Semibalanus balanoides. The sequence continues at coordinate 10,766 of VOPJ01004385.1, forward strand.
CGAGCGTACACATTTTTGGAAGAAGCGTTCCCATTTTGCATATCAGAAGTTCCAAAAATGTCTGTTTATTGGGTTTAAGAGGGCGCATCAACCACAAGTTTCAAAAATGGAATAGTTCCAAAAAATGGTCCAAATTGCCATAATACACATGAAGGTCGTTTTCCATACCCATTTTGGGAATGAGCGTACACATTTTCAGAAGAAGCGTAACCATGGATCACTGTAGTCGTGAAGTCGTGAAGGCCGTTTTATATTATCATCTTTATTTTTATTAGTATTATTAAATAGTCATGAAGGCCGTTTTCCATACCCATTTTTGGAACGAGCGTACACATTTTTGGAATAAGTATTCCCATTTTGGCGTATGAAGTTCCAAAAATGATTGTTTATTGGGTATCGTGCCCATAGCCATATATATATTTCGAAGCTTGATGACCGATTTCTCTGAACGTGTGAGGGTTACTCATGAAACTAAGCTTATCTGCTGTATCCCTCAAACTTTGTGAAAGGCAGGTTGTGGGAATTGTTCAGTTCCTTCACTGCGGTGGTGCTGCATGAGGGCCACGAATCTGCGTCAACATGCCGAAAAAACGCCGGTAAGTCTATCTAGCTTCTCAATGATTCTGCATGTATGACCCTCATGTATATGTGTCTTTGTATCATTGTTAAAATATCTGATACGATGAAAGTACCATCGTTTGAGGTTTGTGGCAAAGAGACGTTGTTTTGTGCAGGTCAATATATATATGGCCATGGGCACTTGGGAGGTCGGAAGTTTGTGCTTCAGCCTTCTTTCATTTTCCAGGAGCGGAAAGCTTGTTGATCTCTTGGATCAAGTTGACGCGAGTGGCGAGGACCTTACTACTGTCTTCCTATGCCCTCCCAACGTCCGTGAGGACAGTGATGATGACTCGGGAGATGAGGACGGAAGGTTGGAACTATCGACAACCTCAACCGTAACCTGCTTCAAGCGGAGGCTGAACTGGTCGGCGACAGGGACAGCTCGGATGAGGAAGCGGATGTATCTGCTACCAGAACTGCCTACACCTGGGGAAAGCGAGAGGTGACTTCATTTCTCAAGGAACCAGAGGAAGCTTGTCCCTATCCGCAGATTGACTTCTCCCACAAGACGCCTGTTTAGGTCCTTGACTTCTTCTTGGATGACGACTTTTATCAACACCTTGTTCGTGAGACACGTCGCTACACCCAGTGGAAGGGAAAGAATGTTCAAGAGCCATCCATCGCCGAGCTGAAAGCAGTCATCGCGATTTTGTTCTTCTCATGCTACCATCACGTGCCGAACCGGCAGGGCTTTTGGTCAGTAGACCCTGACCTGCACGTGGACTTTGTCGCGCGAGTCATCTCGCGGAACCGTTTGGACGACATCCTCTCGGTTCTTCACTTCGCTGATAACCAACGCCTTAACTCCAACGACAAGATGGCCAAACTGCGTCCTCTATTGGACAGCATGCAAGAGAAGTTCATGCGGGGGTTTCAGAGACCAGCAGACTCCACAGAACTCGACGTGGACGAGAGCATGATTCCCTACTACGGCCGCCATGGGTGCAAACAGTTCTTGAGAGGGAAGCCCATACGATTTGGGTTCAAGGCCTGGTGCCTCAATAGCCCAGACGGGTACCTACTGGCCTTCGAAGTGTACCAAGGTGCCAGACGACTGTGAAACGCCCAGACTACGATGCCGCATTCGGGAAGTGTGGAACAGTGGTGAAGATTCTCATCGACAGGATGCCGAAGGAGATGCGCATGGATTCTCCGCATGTCTTCACGGACAACCTCTTCACCGGCCTTCCCCTGATGACGGCAATGAAAGAAGAGGGCATCGGCTGCACCGGAACCATCCGCCAAAACCACCTCCGAGGATGTCCACTGAAGTCTGTGGCAGCGATGAAAAAGGATCCCAGGGGAGAGACCTCTGTCGCTGTGGAGACCAAAAAGGGCATCAATCGTCAGGGTGAAAGACAACAGCGTGTCACCGTAGCACTTCTTACGGTGCACTCATTCTCAACCCGTAGCTGAGGTCCAAAGGTGCGTCACAAAGGGACAAAAAGAGGATCAAATAGCCGCAGCGCGGCAGAGTGGATGGCCGGTGAAGACAGACGTGGGCGCCATGGGGCGTGCAGGGCCGGACGCGCAGTGGGATCAGTTAAATCGGCGCATACCAGGATTAGCGATTCGCAGAGAAGTTCTGGTGGTGCATCTTCTGCTGGCTACTGGGAGCAGCGATGCAGAACGCCTGGCTCATCTACCGCTGCCATCATCCAGAAGAGACTCAGATCAACTTCATCCGAGCCATCGTCCGTTACAACTTGGCGGACACGACGAAGCCACCATCGGGACGTCCAAGTTCCTCATCAGCTCTTCTCGCGTTCCGGAAGCATTCCGCTTACGATGGGACCAACCACCTGGGACGTCCCGCTCGCCAAGCAAGGGACGTGTGCGAAACAAGGAAGCAAGTGCAAGAGTCATCGAGACGGGTGCCGCGCCGCAGTGTCAGTGCCCCTCTGTGTTTGGTGGCTTTGTGCCGTTCCACATGGCTTAGGCGTGGCCAGAACGTGCTGTAGGACATGATGAAGCTCGAGCTAGTCAAGTCACATTGAACCATGTGCAGACAGATGCGCTTAATGGATTGTACAAGCATGGATGACCTCGTTATTTTTTTGCGGACTGTTTCAGTTTTCATCAGTCGTGTGGACTGCACTTTGCTTACTGTTTAGCTGTGCCTCATTGTCATTATTGGTCATCAATCGCTGATCTGACCAAACATTACTGATCTCGTTCTCTAGATCTTGTCAGGAGGGCTCGACTCTTTTGCTTGGAATGCGTATATTTTTTAAACAACGGAATATACCTTGATTCTCGTTGATTATCTTTGATTTGGGCCTTGCAGCAAAAGTTTGACCATCCAAGTGCCCATAGCCATATATATATCGACCCCCCTCAGGGCAAAACGGCAGGTCAAAGGTCATCGCAAATTATTACACATTGCATTTGGTATATACAATCATGCTACATGCACTGATTGGGGAAAATTTAATGAGAAATGATGGGGGCGACTGAGATGGGTTAAGGGTGGCCGCGGGGTGCAAGCGGTGATAGTGTTCAAGAGATGGAATAGTTCCAGAAATGGTCAAGATTGCAGAATAACACGATGGATATCGATTAGCCAGAGAGGATTGTGCCTCAAAAGAGGCCCCTTCCCGATTATTGAAAGGGACCCTTCTGAGCATTGAAAGGACACTGGGCCTCCGTGCTGGCTAGGGGACAATTCAGTATGATCAGGCGCCTTTTCGGTCTTGTTAGGGGCCCCTTCATTAAAAAAAAATCCCTTTGCATTTCATAATTGCCCAAGCATTACTCATATGAGCAGTGATTACCTGAAAAGTTGGTTTTACAAATCCATAAAATAGGCCGTTGCCCAATGCTTTCACAATTGCATACTAGTACATTACATTAGTACATTAGTAATAAGAAATACAAAATTAAAACACCAAGAAATAATGATGCAATATAAAATATACATACCTTGCGGATGGAAACATTGACGGTGTCAGACAAAAACGATTCGGTTCATCTGAGCGAGTTTATCTCGTAAGCAATGCAAACAAACAATAGCTCCACAGGTACCGCCCACATAGCGCTCCCTGCCCAAAGCCGAGNCGTTACCCAATGCTTTCACAATTGCATTATAGTACATTACATTAGTACATTAATGATAAATACAAGATTAAAACACCAATAAATAATGATGCAATATAAAAATATACATACCTTGCGGATGGAAACGTTGACGTTGTCAGACAAAAACGATTCGGTTCATCTGAGCGAGTTTATCTTGTAAGCAATGTAAACAATAGCTCCACAGGTACCGCCCACATATCGCTCCCTGCCCAAGGCCAAGGCCCCGAGCCGTCCGAATTCGCCGCGACGTGACGTTGAAAAGTCTGTCTGTGTTAAAGGGTAATGTCACTTAACTTTTTTCGCCCAAAGTCGAGCCTCACATATTCTTTGCTATTGCGTGGCTGTTTTATTAGTTTGATTTTATTTAAAGAGGCTACGATTGTTGATAATATAATTAACTGCATACCCTTTTTTAAAGTTGACAGACGGAATGATGATGCTGAGTTTGCAGATTTTAAAAAAATAGCTCGCAAAGAAGTGATTCAAAATAGTGCGTAGGCGATTCCAATTTTACGAATGATTGCCAATCATTGGAGTTGCTAAAGTCTTTTTTGATCTCACGGGGACAGTTACGGGAAACCAGACTTTTGCAGTGAAATCGGACACGCTTAATCTACCGATACACACCAAAAACCCTATATCGCCCCGCAAGGTGGCACAATTCCCTTTAACCCTATATATCCGTTGAGTCATTTCTTTGTACTTAAAGATGTGGTTACCTAATGACCCACGTCACGCCTTCGGAGCAGCATTTATCACCCTCCCGGAGATTCGCAGTGTTTCGAAAACTACGATAGATATTAACGTGACACTTACAGTATAAGTTTACATTTTACAGTATAAGTACCTACCTTAAGATACATCAATTCTACGTCTTCCTACAAAACTGCAATGGCATTTATGGAGTACGTTGGAGATAACGGCGTTTTAATGACGTCATATCATGCCAGTTTTGGTGGAAAAATGATAAATGGTTTTGAATATCGTTTGACCAATTTAGATTTTTGATGCAAATTGAATTATATAAAACGTCGGAAGCAGATAAAACATTCTCCTTTAATGCTTATCTCTGATTTAGGTTTTTCAACAAAAAAAATTGTCGAAACAATCTTTAACATCAAATTAACAAATAGCAAAACGGAATATATCTCAGAGAACCGAGTATGATCCATACTCGGTTCTCTATCTATCCATACCAAATTTCATACCATACCATTTCTATATTCTATCCATACAAAATTCCTGGGCATATTTTTACTTATTTATCTAACTTACTATTTAACCCTCGCCCTAAGGGGGGCTGACAAGCCCTCCATCCAGAGGTTTTTCTTGAATAACTATTTACACATGCTGTGAATCTTTCTGACATTTTCAGTAACAGAGTTTAAAGCAAAATGATACGCACCCTGGCAAAATTTTGCTGAAATTGGTCACACTATTGAGGAGATAATGATGTTTTAATGACGTCATGTTTGTTAAAAAATAAAAATGAAAAAATCATAGAAAACAGAGTTTTGCTGCAAAGTGCAAACGAAAAAACAGACAAAACGTGAAGTGATATTTTCTTTCATGAAGCAATTTCGTATTTTCAAAATTGCTGTTTTTTTATCCCAATTTTGTTACATCCCCACAAAATCACATTTTTCAAAGATATTTGAAAAACCGGATTATATGTGAGAGAACTGATGAAAAACAATATTCAAACACAATTTCAAAGCATATCTCTTTTTCTGACTGAGTGATGGTTTCCTAAGGTATAAAATTTATGAATCATTTTTTTTCACTTTTTGGACTTTTGTTGACCAGATACGAACAAATGAGTACCTTTCTGTAACAGGAGCAAAACTGTTCTAGGAACATACCTTTTCATCGGCATTTATAATATTCTAATTTTAAGGTTTTCTGATCGCTTCGTGATCGAGTCGTGCTGCTAATGCTAATCGCCTAGCAATTATCACGATGGTGAATATTTCCAGTGACCTATAGAGGTAATAACAAACCCAGACCTAAAAATCAATATATGGGCAGATAGCTAATTCAAAGACCAACAACTTGACGCTAACAAAATCATTTTATTTTCATCACTTTAATCACTACTACGGCCTGAGCAAAATCACTATTTTTGGATGCGGTCGATTTTTGGTCATTCACTTGACCTGGAAGGTCACCCGTTGACCTGAAACCAAAAAAATATATACCAACGGATTCCTCACATGACAGGCAACATGCTGTTTTTTCCGCGTTGCTCTATGTTGCTTGGTTTGAAAATTAGCAAGGGGGCCTGTCAGGCCTCCCCCCGTAGTGCGAAGGTGAAAAACGCTCCCGTAGGGCGAGGGTTAAAGAAAGTCTCTCTGTCCTGTTCATCATCCAACTTTTTTCCTTATACGTATTATAAGTACGAAAGGTGATGTGTTTTTGACATTGAATAGTATCTAAGAAATCATTATGCAGATCGCATGACAACATTTGTGTTTATATTTTGCTCCCACATTTTCCAGCATCAAACTGTTCCCCTACAAGTAAAGATAATATCTGACTGTGTTAGAACAAATAACACGACATAACTTCACCGATAATACCACCATCGCGCCCCTGATGGGCGGAACTTGACTAACGCCCACAAGCCAGGCACGGCTTGTGCACACCAAGCGTCACCTAGATAGAATCTCAAATGAGCTCAATGCGCACCCACAGCGACACCTTAGCAGCGGAGAAGGGTTTAGCAGTAAAATGTAAGAAATATAGCCGTTCGCACCGAATTGAAAAGTCTTTAAGTTCACAAAACCACGATCCTCTTGACGGGTGAGTACCTCGGTAATATGACAAATAAAAAAACATAAAAATGAGTACTGTATCACATAGCGGGAGCGGAACAGGGTTAGCACTATGCCACTGACCCAGCTAACCAATTGACGCGCCTACGTTGTTGACAGGTTGTAACACAAATACGCAAAACCTTGTGATAGCGTAATTTTTTAAGACTCCCGAACATTGTCACAGCGTTACCTGTAACGCTCACAACGTTGAAACAACATTGCTACAACGTTATTTTTGACCAGTTTCAATAGCTAACGTGACTTACGTTGGTCGATCATTAATCTTAGTACATGGTGATATGCTCAATTTTATATAATTTACCATATGCCAGGGTTATAAATACAATTGGCCGGAGAGGTGTGTCCAACTTGGTACAACGAAAAAGCCCTAGGGCAAATTTTTGTTGTATCAGAGCGCGTGAAAACAGTGTGTGAGATAAAATTTCTGACTGGAATTATAAAAAGCCTTGTCGACTCGCTTCCAGATGACTTCTCCATTTTATCAAAATTTAACTATGAAAGAAATGATTTCTTGCTCTGGTAAGGACCTAGTTAAAATTAAAACATGGTTGAAAAATATGAAAAACACACCTTGAATGACTTACGCGGCATATGGTAAAAATCATACCCCACTCGGCCGGAATAAATTGTCAAGACTCTGTGCTTTCTTGATTTTTGACCTCGGCCTTCGGCCTCGTTCAAAAATCAAGAAAGCACCTCGGTCTTGACAAAATTTATTTACACCGGCCTTCATGCCGGTTATTATATAGTACCGAGCATTGCAAGCTGTTCTTCAAGTTACCACACGAACAAAGTTGTGAACACGTTGGACGATACAACGTTGGTAACGTTTAACCGCGACGGTTTATGTCAACTTTTTCTTCACAACATTCACGAGGTGTCGCACGGTTGTTAAAACGTAAAAGTTCAATCTGATTTCACAACGTTGTTTTGTTACCAGACGGTAATCGTTACATGCAGGTAAGCAGATACCGTTGAACACGAAAACATAATGAATTACTCACTTTGGGAGTTACTACCATGGGTAGTGACTCCAAAGTGAGTATTTTATTATGTTTCGTTTTGGGGCTTTTAATGACCAATACAGACTAAATAAATGCCACCATGTATTTCCGAAGAAGACAAGTACATAAAATTCCTATTTATTTAGAATAAATCAAATTCAATTTGTGACTTGGATGTAACCTGACTTTGACTTGTATCGGTTAACTCTTGTTTAAATAGCTGATACGTATAATTATCAGAGTAAAAAAATAAAAAATCTATTAGATGACTTTCTAAGATATTTCGCTATTTTGACCTTTTTTAAACTGACCAATTTATCTTTTATCTTTGCTTACATTTTACAATTTGCTTATAAATGGTAGATGAGTTACATCACTTCCGCGCGACACACTCTCTTCGCTCGCACACTTAGTCGCAATAAAATCCTTTGATGAAAAGTATGCTCACCCAAAAAATCAAGTGGTTCAGTTTTGACCTTAAACCTGATCCTGACCTGACAGGTATTCGTATTTAAGAAAACTTTGCGTATTTTTTAGATTCGTCTTAATGAAAGCTTTAAATTGCTGCCTTGCGTGTCCCGTTGCAGTTATTGGTTCAGAAGATAATAAGGGGGCATAATATCTCCCCAAGCGTGTTCGGCTGAATTACCCCAGTTGGGCGCGTGTATTTTGGTTTCCCGCAATCAGTTTTCTACCGGGTAGTACTTGAAGACGTGTTTGTCAAAAATATTGCTTTACGATTTGGTTTAGGAATGTCCGTACTCGTTAATTCATTATTTTCTGTCCGGTTTGTAAAATTGCTGAAAAATAACATTTTTTTAATTTTTTCCCAAATATCCTTTTTCACAACAAAGTAAAATATGTATAATAATTAAAACGGGGAATATTCTAGAGAACTTAGTTTGAAGATGACCAAAATCGAATTTCGAGACCAGTGTCGATATGGCTGACTGTCTCTATGTCTCCCAAGTAATAGCCAAAATGGAATTAACACTGCGCAAGTGGAGGGGGGCACTTTTATGCCCCTTCCACATGTTTTTAACGTGAATATTCTCGGCAACGACGTGGCGCAGGGCGGTATGTTTAAGCGACAATTACGACAACACAATAGCGGACCGTTTTGAGGTAAAGAAAGCCGAAATCGGTCGGTAATCCTTGAAGCTATATGGATTTGAAAATCCAAAATGGCGGCCAGAAATCGAGTCGGCGAAGCGATATCTTTAGAAACAAAACTGTCAGATAGGGACGATTAAAAATGTCATTTGGTAGCCATATCAAGTGTTATCTCCAAACAGAATTTCAGATCATTGCTGTGACCTGTGACGTCACAGAGGTCAAATCACCAAAATGATGACATTTGGCACGATTTGAGCTTCGTGACCTCGTTTGACCTTTAAGTTAATGACCTCAGGTCACTCAAATTTCAGCGAATGTAGATCATAGTAGCCCCTACCTATCCTGTAAGTTTGAATGTTCTAGCTTTTTTGCTTTCTGAGATATCACGGGGGGCACCAAAGTGCCCCCCTCTCCAGAGCGTGTTAGTGGCATACCCCTATCCAAGTCTCCAGTGCGCGTGTTATAATGCGGAATACCAAGATACGCGTTGGGCACTGGGGCGTGCGTTATTTACTTTAAATTAATTAATTATGGTATGGTAGCTTAAAGTTGGTACACAATATTTACTTCTGCTAATGAATGTCATGGTCATCCACTCATTCACCATTCATTCCAAGGCCTATATATAGGTACATTTCAGCAGAGGCAGCGAAGGAGCCTAGCGTCATCGGTACTTCCATCAATATGCTAAGTTGTGTCCAAACAGCAATCAGTTTTAGACTTAAGTCCCTTTGAGTCTTTGCAATTTATATAGCAGTATGCTTGGTATAAATAAATTAGTGCTATAGCAGCATGCTTGGTAAAATCAAATGGCTGAAACACTCTCAGAGACGTAGGAACGTCACAGAAAGAGGGAGCCAGTGAAACTTTGATCTCGTTTTGAGGGAAACCCCTATGTAAGATTTCTTTGCAGCCTTGTGATCTTTTCATCTTGGCGAATCTTTTGCCTTTCAAAAATGTCTTACCAAGCAAAACAAGATTTTGACAAAAATGGCCGAAAAGTAAGTGGCCGTTGTCCCTCCCCCCTGTGATAACATGTGATACTAGCCTATGATAAATCTTGACTGGCTTTTAACTCTGTTTTGAGAAACATACCTAATGATAATAATAAGTGCTAAAATATCTCTTATAGTTGATAGTGTTGTATAAGATAGCTTTTGATTTAAAAAAAAATGCTTACACTTTTATCAGCAATCAGAACGGCTGATAAAGACGCAAACTGAAACCTTCTTATATGTTATGTTTTCCTTACTAAATCATCTTTTTCGGCACCATCAGACTTGTTTATTAATGAATAATGTTGACAAACTTCTACAATCCGTGCTGAGTACGTTTTTGGAAATATATTTGATAAATGGTACCTTCTAGGTGATAGCGAAGAAGGTTAGCAATAATAAATGTCCATGAACAAACACTTGCGCAAATAAGCCCCCTCCAGAGGCGTATCCAGGAGCGCCAGGAGGCTACGCAAATGGCAAGGCCATGCCCCCCTTCTATGTCCTGAAACCACAATTTGTATTCCCCAAAACAGCCAGGCGTACAACAGTGGAATTGCTGACGGCTCGCTCTATCCCCCCTCCCCAGTCAAAAACTTTTGCGACTGTGACTGCGTCTCCCCAGTAAAAAATTAGTTGCGACGCCCCTGATGGGAAGGGAACCTTTCAACGCTAGGGAACGGCCCTTTCGAGGCGACCCCCCCCCCTCTGGACGATATCCTGACTACGTACCTTGTCCGCTGTCCGGATTGCTGTAGGTAATGCATCGGTCACTGAATCTGCCTGGCGTCGCGTTTGAGCACGACAAACTTGGGCTCTGTGTCTGTCTACCTTATATCCCTTGATACATCGAGCATCAACATACGGTCAAAAATAATTAAGTTAGTTGTGCGTTTGTATTTTGCATTGGCTGCCTTTTGCATTGGCTGGCACCTGGCATGTCAAAAAGACGTGAAATGTATGGCCCTTCCTTCACTTAATTTGACATTCTGTTGGCAGCGAGGGCTCGTCAATGGGATGGTATCAACCCCGCACCCGCTGAGTAGCGCGGTTCACACTGAAAAAAGCGCTTCACCACGGAGTTTCATTGTTGATTCGGCGAAAATGACTATTGACAGCATATACAAAATAACAAACAAAATATCACAGCTCCTTCCCCATGGTTGCAGTTTTGTATAGTGCAATAATGCTCAGGTCACGAGCGACCTTCCAATTTGGAAGGTCGGCCGGGATCCCGAAGAGTTGCTTAGCCCCCCCCCTCGGTGGTCGACCGGGTTAAATAGAGGGTCGACCGGGGCCCTTTGAAGGCCGATCTAGGGCTTCATGGATGCAGAACAACCAAGGTCTTCGGAGCATTAACAGGACCTGGTACATTTGGCTAGTGCCTCAATTCACGAAATTTAGCCTGTGCCCACGGTACTCTTACAAAAACTCGCCGTATTTGGCCGGCCTGGTCAAATATACGCATTTTTGTGGTTTAACTGTACCTTTGGTCCCCTAAAAAAATGTGTTTTGTGATTTTTTAAAGACAAAATGTTGAAGAAATTACCTTCTAAAAGTATTGTGGGCCATATCCGGCGATTTTTTTAGTAAGGGTACTTTATGCCTCCGAGCTAAAATGCGCAATCCTGAAGCAAATCCTCGTTACTCCACTGTACACTATACATGAATGATGCAATTAAAATATATTCATAATAAAAGGAACACATTGAAACACAGGAAATACATCTCTGCATTTTTCAAGAGCATGTTAAATACGAGTACATTACAGCAGGGCAGCACTGCCACACTGGTCCCGTGCTTCAATCTCGGTACGGTGCCACTGTGTGCCGGACCTCCTAACTGCTGTACACCACGCACGTGTACGGCGAGTACGGGGTACGATTGTACCCTCCGTACCCTCCAGACGTGCCGTACGCTCCACTTTACCCATGATACCCACCATACCCTCCATAGAGACCACGTTGCAGACCACCACTATACCCATACCCAGCTCCATGTCCAGCTCCGTACCCTCCATGCAGACTCCGCGCCATCCTGCTGACATAGAAACAAGACGGCTTCGGGGTCGGCCACCGCGGTCGGGCGTACGCCAGCTGCTGGCACTACCCATAGGTGGCGTAACGCCAGCTGTGGGGCACCGCAGGTCGGGTGTACCCCATCGGGTACTTGGTACCCCCGCGCCCAGCATCGCAGGCCTGGCTTTTCCTGCGAGGTTAGGGAGAGCAGCAGCAGACGCGGCCCGGAGGGCTAGCAAGTGCGCGAGGCGGCTCGGCCCATATGACGGAGGGGTAGCGTGACGTAGCCGGGGACGCGCATCAGGGGAGGCCGGGCCAGCCGAGCGCCAGAGCCCAGCATCGGCGAGAGAGGACGAACAGCGAGCCAACGCTGAGGGGAGACACGCAAAAACGGAGGTGTTGGAGTGCTGACTAAAAGTACATGACATTGTGACAATGTGACGTGGCAATATCGTGAAGTGCGATGCCCGTGAAATGTAATCAGCATCATTTTGTATGCATTTTGTTTGCAAATTTTATCACCTTCAAATCATTTTACTCTAAAATACATGACATTTGTATGTGCATGGAATCAGCTACATTAAACCCAAAGTTCACCAATATATGGGTGGTAAAACACAGCCCTGCATTTTATTTCTAGCAACGACTGTATTTTGCAGCCGTAGGCGTAGGGTTTCATAATCATATTTTCGTAAATTATTCATCGAGGTTAATTTGTGTTTCATTAATATTTATCCACGAAGACAATTAATTACGGTTTAATTGAGATGAAAAACACTAAATAAAAGGTATTATGCACAGTAGTGCTAGAAAAGAAAACGAGTACTAACACTCAAACTTATTATGTAACAGCTAAGCTTACCAACGTCACCGTTTACTTCCTTAGCATTCAGTTGAGGACTGCGCTTAAACCTACCTTGGTCATATTGGGAGGTGAATGAAGGCAGTGACACTACAACAGCAGTGCTACCCTTTATAGGTGCCCGCAGCTAAAACACTCACTCGTTTGGCACGAGCCTCCGTGCCAACCACGTGACATAGCCCGTCACCCCACCACAAGGTCACGTGACGTCGGCCAGGTCACGTGCCGCACGTGGTACGGGCGAGGCCGGCCGAGTCGGATGCTGTTATTGTCAGAAATGTCCCGTGGCTAAGAAAGAGGATTTAAGACCCACAATATCCCGCGAAAAAAAATATTAGCAAGATCCAGGATCCACAGGACCCTACAGCAAAATGTATCCAGAAGATCCATGATCCACAACATTTCTCGAACGATCCATAATTTACAGAATTCC